>CAUYPK010020743.1:0-35978 GCA_963574355.1 Loris lydekkerianus | reverse complement strand
CATTCCTTTTGGAAAGATATATGGAGAACACTTAAAGATCTAAAAATTGACCTACCATTCAATCCTGTAATTCCTCTACTGGGCATATACCCAGAAGGCCAAAAATCATATCACAACAAAGATATTTGTACCAGAATATTTATTGCAGCCCTATTCACAATTGCTAAGTCATGGAAAAAACACAAATGCCCATCGATCCACGAATGGACTAATAAATTGTGGTATATGTATACCATGGAATATTATGCAGCCTTAAAGAAAGATGGAGACATACTCAGTAATTTTATCAGAATACTAGGTATCTCTCTAAATATAAGAAATATAATTCATTTTGTTTCAAAATTCTGTTTTTATATGAACTATGATAAATAATTTAAATGCTATATTCCCAAATCCCTCAACTTTAATACAGTTTAAGATTATCTTCCTTCTGTATTTCTTTTTTTTTTTTTTAACTTCAGATTAATGTGAGGGTAAAAACAACTAGGTTACAACATTTGCATTTGTTAGGTATGGTCCCTCTTTAGCTGTGTCCCACGCCCAAACGGTATACCATGTACCATTACGTTGTGCCCATTAAGTAGGAACACACCAGTCCCTCTCCCTTACATTCCTTCTTCCCAACTTGAATTGAATTGAGGTTTTCTTGTTTTTTGTTTGTTTTGTTTTTGAGACAGAGTCTCATTATGTCTACCCTTGGTAGAGTGGTAGAGTGCTGTGGCATCACAGCTCACAGCAACCTCAAACTTTTGGGCTTAAGCAATTCTCTTCCCTCAGCCTCCCAAGTAGATGGGGCTATAGGCACCTGCCACAATGCCCAGCTATTTTTTTTATTGAAGTTGTCATTGTTTGGCTGGCCCGGGCCGGGTTCGAACCCACCAGCTTTGTCATATGTGGCTTGGCTTTGTAACCACTATGCTACGGGCGCCAAGCCTTGATTTTTTCTGTTATGTGGGCATGTATTAGGTTGACTACTGCTTCATATTAGTATTAAGTACAGTGAATGTTTTATTTTCCATTCTTGTGATACTTCACTAAGGAGAATGTGTTTCAACTCCATCCAGGTTAATACAAAAGATGTAAAGTCTCCATCTTTTTGTGGCTGAATAGTATACCATGGTGTGCATATACCACAGCTTATTAATCCATTCCTGCATTGATGGGCATTTAGGTTGTTTCCATGTCTTGTTGATTGTAAATTGAGCTGCAATAAACAACCAACTGAAAATATCTTTATGATAAAATGATTTTTTTTCTTCTAGGTAAATGCCTAGTAGTGGGATTGCAGGATAAAATGGGAGACCTAATTTGAGTTCTTTGAGGATTCTCCATACTTCTTGCCAAAGAGGCTCTATTAGTTTGCAGTCCCACCAGCAGTGTAAAAGTGTTCCCTTCTCTCTACATCCATGCCAGCATCTGCAATTTTGGGACTTTCTGATGTGAGCTATTCTTACTGGGGTTAGGTGATATCTCAGGGTGGTTTTGATTTGCATTTCTCTGATGATTAGGGATGATGAGCATTTTTTCATGTTTGTTAGCCATTCGTCTGTCTTCCAGGAAGGTTCTGTTCATGCCTCTTGCTCACTGATAGATGAAATTGTTAGCTCTTTTTGTTGTTAATTAATTTGAGTTCTCTGTAGATCCCTCGTTCCCTCGTTATCAAGCCTTTGTCAGATTTGTAACGTGCAGGTATCATTGCCCATTCTGGAGGTTGTCTATTTGATTTAATTGTTGTGTCCTTAGCTGTGCAAAAGCTTTTGAGTTAAGTCCCATTTGTTTATTTTTGTTGTTGCGATTCCTGCTGAAGTCTTCTTCATAAAATCTTTCTCAGGCTGACATCCTCAAGAGTTTTTCTTACACCTTCTTCTAAAATTTTTATCATTTCATGTCTTAGATTTAAATCTTTTATACATCTTGAGTCAATTTTTATAAGTGATGTAAGGGGTAGGTCCAGTGTCAGTTTCTTACATGTGGATATCCAGTTCTCCCAGCACAATTTATTGAATAGGGACTATTTCCCCCCATGTATGCTTTTGGGGGGTGGGGGTTCATCAGAGATCAGACGGTAATGAGAGACTACTTTCAACTCTTGGTTTTCTGTCCAGTTACATATGTCTATGTCTCTATTTTTGATGATTGTGGACTTATATATTAATATAACCTTTGTTTGTATTACTAAAGATTGCCTTGGCTTTATGGGTTTTTTTGTTTGTTTGTTTGTTTTTTTTTTTTTTTTCTGGTTCCATACAAAATGAAGGTACTCTTGCATTATCAATTACTTTTCTCATTCTCTTGTGACAATTCTGACTTCGGATAGTTTGGTGTATTTTGCCTGATAACAATAGTGATCTCTCCTGCTCTTATTTGGTTAACCATTGCATAATGTCTTTTTCTATCAGGCCATTGTTGGGCCATTTTTGGCATTAGATCTAAAGTGAACCTTTTACAAAGAAAATATAGTTGTATTAACAGTGATTTTCTTTGATTCTTGCAGCTACTTTGTCTCTATTTTCCTCCTTTTCTGCCATCTGTGTCTCACAGATTTTTGTGGTGACAAGCTTTTACTCCTTTCTTATTTCTTAGTGCGGGTCTACAGATATTTTCATTGTGGTTACCATAGGGATTATATTAAAAGTCTTTATAGTTGTAACAACAATATATTTTAAACTTGGGTATAACAGTATATATTTATTTGTATGCAAAAGTTATTCCTCATTACATTTGCCCTAAACTTTGTTATTGATGTTTCTAATTATATCTTCTTAAACCGTAACATGTTTGTAATTATTAACATGTTTGAAATTATTTTTATGCATGAGTCTCTTAAATTTTAGAACATGATTAAAAGTGTTTTCTGCACCATTGTAATACTGCAGAAGATGTACTTGGATATCTTTCCCAGAAAGATATTTTTGTAATTTCAAAATTTAAGGAGGCACAAATGTTTTCAGTAATGTGGATCACTTTTGTGATATTTGAGTCATGGGTGTGCCCATTCCCCAAATAATGTTCATTGCAGCCATTAGATGTGTTTTGCCTGTTCCCTCCTCTTCCCCACCCCCACACTTGATTTCCACTAAGTTTAACTTCCATCCGTGCACATCTTTGGTTGTCTGTGCTCAGCGGTTAGTTCTAATTTAATACTAAGTATGTGTAGTGTTTGTCTTTCTAATTTTGAGATATTTATGTTTCTAGTTCCATCCAGATTGTTGCAGAAGGCATTGCCATTCTATTATGATATACATATACTACATCTTATTAATCCACTCATAATTTGGTAGCTACTTGGGTTAATTCCACATCTTTGCAATTTGACTTGTGCAGTAATAAATACTCAAGTGCAAGTGTCTTTTTGATAGACTCCTTTTTCTTTGGGTGGGTACCTAGTAGTGCAAGTGCTAGACCAAACAGTAGGTCTACTTTTATTTCTTTGAAAAGATCTTTTTTTTTTTTTTTTTGAGACATAGTCTCAAGCTGTCACCCTGGGTAGAGTGCCATGATGCCATCACAGCTCACAGCAACCTCCAACTCTTGGGCTGAAGCGATCCTCTTGCCTTAGTTTTTTCTATTTTTGTAGAGATGGGGGTCTCACTTTTTCTCAGCCTGGTCTCGAACTCCTGAGCTCAAGCAATCCACCTGCCTCTGCCTCCCAGAGTGCTAGGATTACAGCCATGAGCCACTGCACCAAGCCTAAAAAATCTTCATACTGCTTTCAATAAAGATGCTAATTTGCAATCTAACAGCAGTGTACAAGTATTTTTCTGTTTACATTCATATCAGCATCGATTGTTTTTGGAGTTCTTAAAAAGAAAATACATTCTAACAGGTGTAAGGTGATATTTCATTTTGGTTTTATTTTGCATTTTCCTGATGATTAGTGACATTGAGCACTTTTTTGCATGTTTTTGGTCATTTGTCTGTCTTTTACAAAGCTTTTGTTTACATCTTTTGCCCACTTTTTAATAGGGTTGTTTGTATTTTTCTTTCTGATTTTCTAAGTTCTTTGTAGAGTGTAGCTATTAGCCCTTCATCAAATGTATAGCTTATGAACATTTTCTCCCACTTTGTAGGCTATATATTTGCTGTGTACATGTCTTTTTTTGAGACAGAGTCTTACTTTTATTGCCCTTGATAGAGTGCTGTAGTGTTATAGCTCACAACAACCTCAGACTTTTGGGTTCAGGCAATCCTCTTGCCTCAGCCTCCTGAGTAGTAGGGACTACAGGTACCTGCCACAACACCCGGCTGTTTTTAGAGAACTCATGGGGTCTCCCTCTTGTTCAAGCTGGTCTTGAACTCTTGAACTCAAGCAATCTACCTCCTAGAGTGTTAGGATTACAGGTGTGAGCCACTGCCTGGTCTGTTGATTGTTTTCTTAGCTATGCAGAAGCTGTTTAGTTTAATAAAATCCCTCTAACATTTCTTGTTGCTTTGATTGACAGTAACAATCTGGTCTTCTTCGTAAATTCTTTGCCTGGGCTAATATCTAGAAGTGTTTCACTACATTTTCCTCTAAAATTCTTTTTTTTTTTTTTGAGACAGTCTCACTTGGTCAACCTAGGTAGAGTGCTGTGGCGTCTTAGCTCACAGCAACCTCAAACTGTTGGGCACAAGCAATCCTCTTGTCTCAGCCTCCCAAGTAGCTGGGACTGTAGGCAACAGCAACAACACCCAGCTATTTTTAGAGATGGGGTCTCATGCTGGCTCAGGTTGGTCTCCAACTCATGAGCTCGGGCCATCCACCCATCTTGACCTCCCAGAGTGCTGGGATTACAGGTATGAGTCACCACATCCAGTCTGTTTAAAATTTTTTTTATTACTTCTTAGGTCATTATTTGTTATTTGTCTGTTCGAAAATTTTATTTCTTCCTGTTTGGGTCTTGGGGAGGTTGTCTGTTTCCAGAAATTTGTCCCTTCCCCCTCTCTAGATTTTCTATTTATGTGCATGTAGAGATTTTCATAGTATTCATGAATGATGATCTGTATTTTGGTGTAATCAGTTGTCATGTCTCTGTTTTAATTTCTGATTGAGGTTATTTTGGTCTTTTTGTTGTTGTTGTTGTTGTTGTTGTTGTTGTTGGGAGACAGAGTCTCACTTTGTCACCCTGGGTAGAGTGCCACGGTGTCATAGCTCATAGCAACCTCAAACTCCGCTCAGCCTCCCAAGTAGCTGGGACTATAGGCACCTCCCACAATGCCTGGCTAGTTTTTCTTTTAGTAGAGATGGTGTCTTGCTCTTGCTCAGGCTGATCTTCAATTCTTGAGCTTGAATGATCCACTCACCTTGGCCTCTCAGAGTACCAGAATTTTAGGCCTTAGCCACTGCACCTGGCCTATTTTTGTCCTTTCTTATTTATTCCTGGTTAAACTAGCAAGCACTCTGTTGATTTTGTTTATATTTTGAAAGAAACAATTTTTTTTTTTGTTTTATTGATCCTCTGTAGAATTTTATTTCTTTTCACTTTATTTAGTTCTGCTCTGATGTTTGCTATTTTTTTTCTTCTACTGGTTTTTGGCCTGGTTTTCTCTTTCTTTTCTAGTTCCTTGTGATGTGACTTTAGGTTGTCAATTTGTAATTTTTCCATTTTTGTAAGATAGACATGTAAGGTTATGAATTTCCCCCGAGAAATGCTTTTGCTTAATTCCATAGATTTTGCTATATTGTGTCCCTTTGATATTCAGTTCAAAGTATCTTTTGATTTTCATCTTAATTTCATTTTTTTTTTTTTTGAAACAGAGTCTCACTTTCTCACCCTTAGTAGAGTGCTGTGGTGTCACAGCTCACAGCAACCTCAAACTCTTGGGCTCAAGCAGATTCTCTTGCCTCAGCCTCCCAAGTAGCTGGGTTAAGTTCATTCTTGACCCAATAATTATTCCATAACAGGTTATTTAATTTCTATGGGTTGGCGTAGTTTTGAGCATTTCTCTTGTGATTTATTTTCAGTGTTATTCTACTGTGGTCTGAGAAGATACATGGGATATTTTTGAATTTGTTGAGGCCTGATTTGTGGCCTAATAAATGATCAGTCTTTTTTTTTTTTTTCTTTTTGATATTGAGTCTTAAGCTGTTGCCCTGGGTTAGAATGCTATGATGTCATAGCTCACAGCAACCTCCAACTCTTGGTCTCAAGCGATCCTCTTGCCTCAGTTTTTCTATTTTTAATAGAGACAGAGTCTTACTTTTTCTCAGGCTGGTCTCAAACTCATGAGCTCAAGCAGTCCACCTACCTCAGCCTCCTAGAATGCTAGGATTACAGGCATGAGCCACTGCTCCCGGCAACACGATCAGTCTTGGAAAATGTCCTGTGTGCTCCTGAGAAGAATGTATAGTCAGTAGTTATTGGGTAAAGTGTTTTGTAAATATTTGTTAGGTCCCTTTGATTTAAGGTCTGGGTTAAATCCAATGTTTTAAAATTTATTTTCTGGGGCCAGGCGTGGTGGCTGACACCTGTTATCCTAGCACTTTGAGAGGCAGAGACAGGTAGATTGCCTGAGCTCAGGAGTTCAAAACCAGTCTGAGCAAGAGCGAGACCCCCATCTCTAAAAATAGCCAGGTGTTGTGCTGGGTGCCTGTAATCCCAGCTACTCAGGAGGCTGAGGCAAGAGACTCACTTGAGTCCAAAAGTGTGAGATTGCTGTGAGCTATGACACCACAGCACTCTACCCAGGGTGAAAGAGTGAGACTCTGTGTAAATAAATAAATAAATAAACAATTAAAATTTATTTTCTGCTTCAATGATTTGTCTAGCTTTGACACACTGGTGTTGAAATTACCAGCAAATACAATGTTGCTGTTTTATTTCCTTGCTTAGTGCCAGTAAAATTGGCTTTTATGTGTCTTGGACCTGCTATGTTGGGTATATATATATTTAGGGTTGTTGGGTCTTTTTGTTGAATTCCTCCCTTTACCATCATGTAATGACCCTCTTAGTCTTTTTTTTTTTTTTTTTTTTTTTTGAGACAGAGTCTCACTATGTCACCTTTGGTAGAGTGTCATGGCATCACAGCTCACAACAACCTCAAACTCTTGGTTTTAAGCAATTTTTTTTCCCAAGTAGCTGGGACTACAGGTGCCCACCACAATACCCGGCTACCTCTTTGTCTTTCTTTTGTAGATTTAAAACAAATTTCCTCTGGTGTGAGGATGGCTACACCTGCTCTCTTTCGGTTTCTATTTTTGTGGAATGATGGTTTTGTGCCCATCCTTTCATGTTTATTCTGTGTGTGTCTTTGTGGTTTAGTTGCATTTCCTGCAGACAGCTGATACTTGAATTGTGCTTTTTACTCGTTCAGCCAGCCTATTTTTGAGTAGTGCATTTAAAATATTAATGTTAAGAGATGGAATTCATATGTGGGATGCTGTTTTGTTCATTTTGTTGGCTAGCACCTTGTTGCTTTGTTTTTCCTCTTGTGGTATTGTTTTATGAGTTGTCAGCATTAGCTTTGTCAGTGATTTTATACTGATGAATATCTATTGTTATGATTAACATATAATGCAGTTCTAAATTTTTCCTCCTGGGTAGATCTGCTTGTGACATATTCCTTTAGTGTTTGCTTGTCTGAAAAACTACTTAATTTATCTATCACATGTGAAACTTATTTTTGCAGGGTACAAGATTCTAGGCTATCAGTTGTTCCGTTAAAAAGATTGAAGGCTCGGTGCCCATAGTTCAGTGCTTAGGGCACCAGCCATATCAGCCACATACACTGAGGCTGGTGGGTTTGAACCTGGCCCAGTCCTGCTAAACAACAGTGACGACTACAGCAACAAAAAAATATGGCAGGGCATTGTGTCAGGCTCCTGAAGTCCCAGCTACTTGGGAGGCTGAGACAAGAGAATCGCTTAAGCCCAAGAGTTCGAGGTTGCTGTGAGCTGTGACATCTCAGCACTCTACCTAGGGGAAACATAGTGAAATTCTGTCTCAAAAAAAAAAAAACAAAAAAACTTTTAAAACAGCGGTTCTCAACCTGTGGGTTGCAAACCCTTTTTAACAATGAAAATACAGTGTGGCATTAAGAAGGTTGAGAACCGCTGTTTTAAGACTGAAGGTGGAGCCTCACTGTCTTCTAGATCTTAAGGTTTCTGCTGGCAAGTCTGTTGTTAGCCTGATAGCTTTTCCTTGTTAGGTGAACTGTTGCTTACTCCTAGCTGCTTACACAATTTTTTTCATTTTGATTTTGGTTAGGTTGATTGCTGTGTGTCTTGAAGATATTCTATTTGTCATGACTCTTGCTGGTGTTTGATGACCATGTTCTATCCGAATGTCTGGGTCTCTGGTGATACCAGGGAAGTTTTCCTCAATAATTCCCTCAAGCTTTTCCATACTTTTAGCTCTTTCTTCTTTTCCCTTAGGGTTATATAGTTTGAATGTTAATCTGTTTTACCTTAGTCCCATATCTTTCTAAGTCATTGCTCAGCTTTTTTTTGTACTGTCTTCTCCCTCTCTGAGTAACTGGGTTAGCTTGAGAGCCTTGGAAGTCACTTCTCCTTGGGTTAGCCTGTTGCTGAAGCATTCTGATGTGTTTTGAAATTACCTAAATGACCCTCTTATATCTTCAAGATCTAGTTTATCCTTTATTATTGTCTGACTCTTTAACGAGTTTTTTTATAATCTCCAAGGTATTTTTTTTTTTTAGGTTTTTTTTCTTGGTTTTCACCTTTCCCTTCAATTCCATTTATCTCATTTGCCATCCATATTATGAATTTCGTTTCTGTCATTTTGGAAATTTCCTTTTGGATGGGATCCACTTCTGTACCTCTGTTGGGGCAGTCAAACTATTTTATTTTCTCCTTTGTCCAAGTTCCTGTGCTGGTTTCTTCTCATTTGGATCTTCTTTACTCAGCTGTGGGTGAAGAAAAGGATTTCGGAGTACTTGTTCTGCTCAGCTGGGGACTATTGTGTTTAGTTAGGGGAAGGGGAGTGATTTAGGTAGAAATTTTGTGACCTACTCTGGAGTGCTGACCTGTTGAGAGGGGAAGCTGCAGTGAGAGTATGTGGAGCAGCTGTTCTATTTTAACCCGTCTCCCTGTGACTGCCTCAGGTTGAGACAGTGCTGGGTAATCTGTGAAGTGGAGGGTTGTTCCCCAGCTTGTTGTCTGAAGTTCACACCAGGATGAGGATGTGAACCTCTTCATCATGCCTGTTATTGTGGAAAATTTCTCTAGCCAGGGTCACAGTGAAGTTGACAGTGGCAGCTAAGCTACCTGCTTAGCTGTGGTGGTGGTGGTGTATGGCTAGGCCATAGGTTTTAGCATTACCCAGGTTTAAGAGTAATGTCTGCTCAGGGATGGGAATCCTGGGTAAAGGATTTCACCTTGGAGAGTTTCCACTATCCTAATGGCAATGGTGGAGACTTGGGTAGTCCGTTAGGGCCTAGGCTGACCTCTAGAATCTTGGGGTGGCATGGCAGACTCTAGGCATTATGGGGCAGAGGTGTACATCTGGAGGGCTGTCTTGCCAGTGTGAAGACTGCTGATGCCCAGAAGTACTGGAAGGGGTTTGTCTCAGCAACCCAGGGACCACATAGGCAGGCCAGAGCTTCTGGTCACTCAAGGTTCTCTCCCCACAAGTAGAACCTACTTGAAGCTGTCCCCCAAGGCTTTCCTTGGGAATGTGTATTGAATCTGTTTGTTCCTCCTCTGCTTAGGTCCCATGAAGGGGAGGAGGTGTGCTCTGCCCAGAGACTCAGAGAAGAACACAGTCAAGATTCTGTTCTGCATGCTCCCTTCTTGGTTTGTCAAGGTTGATGCAAAAGCTACTGCTGGAAGGCTGATTCCTTAGCAGACCTAGCCCTATGCACCTATTCTCCAGGACAATGTCTGCACAAACAGTGTGTGCTCTCTGATCATCTCAGAGGTCTGCAGTGGATAAGAGAGACTACTCACAGCTTAAGAAGCCTGCAAATTTTATTCCTTTCCTAGAAAGCAGTGCTCCCTTAGGTTACTATCTTCTCCTCTTCCCCCACTATGAATTGTACTGGGACCCCCAGCTCAATCTCTGAGCTGCTGGGTGGTGCACGTAAGAATCAACCCCCCTGTTTTATTGATCTAGCAAGTGCTGCAGTAGGCTATACAGTTGTTCTGTAGGTGGTTGATGCTTGCAGAAAAAAGTCAATTGCAAGGATGTCATTTTCTGTCTGTAATAGGCTATAGCTCCTTAGGCAAAGGGCTTGACTGCCCCAGGTAGTAGAAAGGGCCTATAGCTCCCAGGCAGTTCTTTGTTGTCTACCACCAGAGAGGTGAAAGGGAGGCTGATCAGGGTTAGGTGGGCAAGCCTGGAAAGCTCTGCAAAGTCTCAGCAGGTAGCAGAGGTTGTATCTCAGACCCCTCAAAGCTGCTGGGGCAGGTACCAGAGCAGTTTAGGAAGACAACTTGGAGGAGTGACTAATGCCCCTCACAACCTGAGAGACTCCTTTCTGTGTCTATTTGCAAGTGAGCATCCAAATATTCTGCACATGGCTGCAGCGTTGCCACAGGCTGGAAATACATGCTAGGGGACCTACCCTAGTCTGACAGCATGACTTCCCTGTGGAGAGATAGATATTCCACCACATGGTGTGGGCTGGGCCCCCACTGTCCTTCCTTTGGGGGTCCCTTACCTCCCAAGTCAAACTCTCAAATCTCTCCTTTGTTCTTCCTAGAAATGCGCTTGAATCCTGGGGTCAAGAGGATCCAGCCCACATGTCTGACCCACTGGTGTGCATCTCCTCAATAGTGCCAGTGGGCAGAGAACTCCCTGGGTGGGCACCCATTTGGTTCACACAGGTCCCCAAGGAGGAAGGTGGAGTCCTCACTCTGCGTGGAAAGCCCAGACTGGAGAGTGCCACAGCTGATGAGACGCAGCCACTCCAAAAGCTCTGCATCTGCTGTTATGGCTGCAGTGGGAGGCTAGGAAAAGAGGAGTAGAAGAGTCTAGAAGGAATAGAGCCACGATGCTGGCGCCTTAGTCTTCCTCCTCGGAAGGAAGCATGTATGAAACATTCAAGCTCTGGACCATGTCAGTTTTGACACACAATTCAGTGTTTATAGTAACACCCTGACTCACAAGTGTAGAAAACCTCCCAAACAACTGAGCCTCATGATTGCTAAAAGTGTGTGGGAAGGAGCAATGGGATATGCCCTTACCACTTCACTGGACACCAAGCTTCTCCGGGTTTGATTCTCACTGGTCTCTTTTTTTTTTTTTTTTTCTATTTTTATTCTGGTTCTTTTTTTTTTAGAGACAGAGTCTCACTTTATTGCCCTCAATAGAGTGCCATGGCTTCACAGCTCACAGAAATCTCCAACTCCCGGGCTGAGGAGATTCTCTTGCCTCAGCCTCCCAAGTAGCTGGGACTACAGGCGTCCAGCACAACACCCAGCTATTTTTTGTTGCAGTTTGGCCAGGGCTGGGTTGGAACGTGCCACCCTTGGTATAGGGGGCCAGCGCCCTACTCACTGAGTCACAGGCACCACCCTTTATTCCAGTTCTACTTTTGTGGTATTTCTCCATGAAGTACCCAGCAGGCTCTGGCACAGCCACACCCTCTTCTGAACAACACGTGAGCTCTGCCCATTACCCCTCTTGTTTATCTAAAACACTTCCTCCAGGATGTTCTAGCAATGTCTCTAGTCTGCCCTCTCCCACTCAAGTTATTTATTTTTATATAATTTTGGACTGTTTCCTAGCAGCATTTTATAGTCAGTGAAAGGTTGTCCCTTTGGCATTTCTTGTAGTGTAAATACAGTGGTGACAGACTTTTAAAGGATCTGGTTGTATTGATAAGTGTTTTCTATTCATTTAGAAGCACAGTTTTACAAAATATGGTATTTTTTTGCATTTTTATTCTTCTACCACTTTGTTTATATATTTTCTGCAGTGCAAGGTTTCTGTTCATAAATCACAGATAATATAGCAGCATGCTAATAGGAAACAAACACCTCTTTTGCAGCTCTCATGGATTCTCTTTTCTGTGTCTTTCAAAACTTTGCTTATTATCTATCTTCTTATAGGTCTTTTTGTTAATTCTTCTTAAAAATGTGTTGACCTGATTTTTTTTATGCCTTTTTTCCTTTATGTTAGAATTGCTCAGTCCTTTCTGTTTTTATTCTTTGGTTCCATGACTCCTGTTTTCTTTTATAGTTTTTGTTTGGTTTCATTTCTCTGATTTTATTTTGTTGTCTTTGTTTTTATTTCACCTGTTGAGCATCATTCAGAAGATTATTTTAATTTTTTTCAGATAATATGTATATTTTCATTTCTTTATGGTTAATTTCTAATTATTTCTTTTGTTTTTGTTATTGGGGTAGGATTCCCTGAAAGGTTGTATATATTGTAAATCTTTTGTTGGTATTTGTGTCTGTCACAATCTTTAGAAAGTGGTTTTGTCATTCAGGATTCTGACCCTAATTGGTTAGCCTAGAGATTCTTGGAGCCTCCCAAGTCCATTATCAGAATATTTAGTTTGTGGAATTGTATGTTTATTTTCTAGTTAACATAATTTTTTCACATTTCTTTTTAAGGTCCTATAATAATTTACTACCCCTATTGTCTGTCATACTGAAGTCTCTCTGCTGCTGTAACGGTCATTTACCTTTGACATCAGCAAACCCAGTTTATCTTCCATAACACAACACTATTGCTTTCAGCTCTCTGTGTTATGGGAGATAAAAACCAGTCTTCAGAAAGGACCCACACATCCAGAATTATAAACACATATGCTACTATTTTTCGCCAGGAGTTGATTGTTTAATCCTGCATGCTTTGTGCTGCATTACAGAGAAAGGGCTGTGGTGAGCAAATGTAGCCATCTTTATTCCTCTTCTACATAGCTTTTGGCATTGTGCTCTCCCAGGGTTCTGCAAATATTTAACTGGTTTCAAAACTCTCAAAAGCAATTTGTTCAGTATATTTTCATTAACTTTACGTGGCTCTGAGTTTATTAGGGCTTCTAGTAGTTTATCATGCCGTTTTGCTAATACGCATGGTATAATTCTACATGTTAGTTTTGTAATATGTGTTCATGTGAGTCTGAAGAAAACAAACAAATGGGCTAATTATTTACTTAATCTTTCTTTCAGCTCCATCTTCTCCTTATACCCATGATATCTTGTCAGGGCAAGGTATAAAAGATTCATTCCAAAAAGTGATACTGAGAAATAATAAAACCTCTGGCCTTCAGAATCTAAACTTAAGGAAAGATTGGGAAAGTGTAGGTGAGTATAAGGGGCAAAAGGGATGTTCTTATCGACTTAACCAAATTCCAACTACTATCCATTGCAAAATCTTCCAACGTAATAAATGTTTGAAAGTCTTCAGAAACTTATCAAAACTAAACAGACATAAGGTAAGACATGCTGCAGATAAAACCTTCAATGATGAACAATGTGGAAGAGCCATTAACAAATGATCACACTTTACTGAATATAAAAGAACTCATACCAGAGAGAAACATTACAAAGGTAAAGAATGTAACAAAGTCTTTAAATCTTGCTTACGCATTTGTAATGATAAACTAAGTCATACTGGGAAGAAATCCTACAAATGTGAAGAATGTGGGAAACTTTTTAACCCCTGCTCAAGTCTTACTATTCATAAGAGAATTCATGCTGGAAAGAGACAGTACAAATGTAAAAAACTGTGGTAAAGCCTTTAGACAGTACTCACATCTTAGTGCCCATAAAAGTATTCATACTGGAGAGAAACTCTACAAATGTGACGAATGCGGCAAAGCTTTTAACCAGTGTTCAATTCTTACTAGTCGTAAGAGAATTATTCATACTGGAGAGAAACACTACAGCTGAGAAAAATGGCAGAGGCTTTAACCAGTGCTCATTCCTTACTAAACGTGAGATAATTCACACTGGAGAAAAATCCTACAAATGAGAAGAATGTGGCAAAGCTTTTAACCAAGAAAATAAGAAAATTATTACACATAAGAAAATTCATACTAGAGAGAAACTCTACAAATGCAAAGGATTTGATAAAGCCTGTAAGTGGTGGTCATACCTTTCTAAACCTGATATAATACACACAAGAAAGAAAACACACAAGTGCAAAGAATGTGATAAAGCCTTAGTGTCCATGCCTTTACAAACAAAAGAACTTAGAGAAACCATGGGAATTTGGATAATATGGCAAAGCTTTTACTCAGTTTCTCTTACAAGTTCTGTCAATGCTTGACAAAATTTGTATCCCAGTAAAATTCTACAAATGTGAACAATGTGGCAAGTCTCTTAACTGCTCATATATTACTTGGCATGAGGATTTATGCTGGATGAAAGCAGTAAATACTTTCCAGAAAATAAGTCTTAGAGTGTACTATGGTATTTATACAGAAAAAAAAAAAAACCATTAGAAGTGAAAAAAAAAAATAAATGGAAGACTCTATACTGGAGAGTAATCCTTCAACAGTTGCTTAGACTTTATTCAACGTCAGAGAATGTGGATTGGGAAGAAGCCCTACAAACGTAATGAATGCAGAAAAACATTTGTTCATTTGTACTACAACTTAGAAAATACCAGCATTAACATTAAAAGATATTTTAGAGATATAATAAGCATGAAAAAAAATTAATCATGCTTTCAGTCTGAATAAACATCAAAGGATTCATAGCAGATGATTAATTGTGGAGAATAATCCAAAGTCAAAATAGATAATTTATTTGGATGGAGGTTTAAAAAGAGAATGAAATTGGTTTTTTGGAGAGTTAATAATTACACTCAAAGTTTACTTTTTTGCATCACAGTGATGTTAGGTGTTCTGAAAATTAAACATTGATGTTCTTCAACACTGGAAATCACTTGCTCCTTTGCTTTCATTGCTAGTAATTTGACAAAAGCATATGTTCAGTTTTTGGCTGCATCAATCCTATGAAAAGCCTTTCTAAATTTGGGTGGGCATCATTCGTGTACTCTTCCAAGGAAAATTAAAGACAGCAAAATGTAAGATGCATGAAGAAAGTCTAAGTAAGGAGACTCTTTTGGGTTAAGGTGTAACACTGTTTTAAGTAATCTGTGGTAGGTTTTTCAGAGTAATAGTCCTCTGTGAGACATTTTGAACTTTAGAAGTAGTTTTTCCAATTTTATATTAAGGTAATAGAATCCAGAGGATTTTAACACACTTATTAATACTAGGTGTGAGATAAATTTCTCTCAATAAAACAAAATTATTTATATTATGTTATTTGTTATGTATTAAATGAAGTGTTATACTGCCACTAACATTTACCTATTCAACTTTGTTCAACATTGTGATTAACACCTCAAAGTAATATAATACCAGACCAATGGAGTAGAACATAACATCACTAGTAATCTTTTTTTTCTACAGGTGTTAAGCTTCAGTAAATTTGAAAAATTGCTTCCAGGGTGGCACCTGTGGCTCAAGGAGTAGGGCACCGGCCCCATGTACCAGAGGTGGCTGGTCCAAACCTGGCCCTGGCCAAAAACTGCAACAACAACAAAAAAAAAAAAAAGAAAGAAAGAAAGAAAAGAACAATTGCTTCCATAGGTTACATTTTTATTTTTCTCCTTTTTGCAAATTAAGTTCCATTATAATAGTTATGATGAAGATTATATGTAGGAGTATAGGCAAAATTCACACAGTGCAAAACAATGGATGGCTGTTAGACATTTTCATACTACCAATTGTTTTTTTTTTGAACATGTACCCTCCCTGGACTGAAAACTACATACATCCTTTTAATTTTGATTTACATGAAATTAAGTATGGAAGTATATATATCGCTCTATGTATAGTTTTACTAAGTGCAGAATTATGGAGGAAATGTGGTTCTGTGAGTGTATACCTGTTTTGAGAAGAAAAGAAAAATATTGGAAAAAAAACAGGAATTTTTTTCTTTTTGAGACAGAGTCTCGCTTTGTTGCCCTCGGTAGAGTGCTATGGCATCACAGCTCACAGCAATGTCAAACTCTTGGGCTTAAGTGATTCTCTTGCCTTAGCCTCCCAAGTAGCTGAGACTACAGGCACCTGCTACAAGGCCCACTATTTTCTGTTGCAGTTTTCATTGTTGTTTAGCTGGCCCAGGCCAGGTTCACCAGCCTCGAGGTATGTGACCAGCACTGTAACTACTGTGCTACTGGCATCAAGCCCAAAACAAGAATTTTTAATGCTTTGATAATTTACTACCAAATTAGAAACCTCAAAGATTTTGAAAGTAAATGTATTTTCTCTGCTTTGTATTGAATTTATTTCTCTAAAATCTTATGGTTTCCTTTTCTGAATCTTCCGATGCAAATCCTTTCTTTTCAATTGCCTTTTATTCATGCTACATCTCATAATTATTCCAAAACTTATGAAATATTCTTTATATAACTTTCTCAGGGATTGTAAGAATAGTTTTTATAAAATTTAATGTTGTTCCCCAAATTGAAAATGTAATTTCATAGTGATTCTATTAAAAGTCAAATTGTATTATTTAGTACATTTTTCTTCATTTTTTTTTGTTTTTGGTTGGAGGACCCTATTTAAGGCAATGTTTTGTTTAGTTGCTATTCATTTCACTTTTTGCAATTGACTGACATAACTGACTTGATAGAATATTGCACAAATTTAGATAAGCACTAAAGAGGCTTCATAAGTCATCAAGTTATTTTGACAGTCATTTGAAGTGAAAAAAACACAGCACAAGGTATTATAGATTCCATAATTAGTACTATTTCTGTTGGAGTAATTTTGTCATTTTAGATAACAGATTAAAAATAACCAGGTGAAGAAAAGGCATTGATTTTGCACCTGGAGAGTGTTCCCCTCTTTACAGGATGCAAAATTTACTCTGCATTTAGAAAAAGGAATTATGCTTCTTTCATTTCCTAATTATCTCCATTTTGGGCTATCTTGTTATGTTTGTCTCAAGCTACACATGCACCTCAGCCCTGATCATCCTTTTCCTGTTTTTTGGCTACAGCTTTCCCACTAACCTCCCCACATCTTGTCATTTCACACAGTATGGAAACTTTGAAACAATTTATATATTATACGTGCAATATCAGTCCCTTGAATGACATATGAATGATTCAGTGTCCATGGGCAAGGTTATTAAATCAAGCAATTAGCATTGTTTGTTTATAAAAGGAAAATGTTAGGCCCCACACCAGTGACTCACTTCTGTAATAGTAGCACTCTGATGCTGAGGCAGGTGGATCACCGGAGCTCAGGAGTTCAAGATCAGATTGAGCTAGAGCGAGACCTTGTCTCTAAAAATAGCTGGGCTTTGTGGTGGGTACCTGTGGTCTGAGATACTCTGGAGGTTGAGGCAAGAGGATCACCTAAGCCCCCAAGTTTGAGGTTACTATGAGCTACAACGCCACGGCACTACCAAGGGTGACAGATTAGACTATCTCAAAAGAAAAAAAATGTTATTAGATCCTAACATAGGTGTGTCCAACTTTTTTTTTTCTTTGCCACACATGGAAAGAATAAGAGTTGTCAGGCCACACATTAAATATGCAAACAGCAACAGAAACTGATTAGCAAAAAGTCCTCACAAAATCAGCATGTAGCCCATAGGCTGCAGGTTAGACATCTCTATGGACCTAAAACAAACTGTCACCAATGTAAAATTACTTACCCTAGGTAAATTATTAATGTAAATGCTATATAAGTAAAGACATCAGAATTTGGAAATAAGAGAAAGCGTCTTCATAGAAGAAAATGATGAGGGATAAGTTTTGAATTTGATTTTTTTAATGAAATATTTTAGTAAAACTAATTGCTCTATGAAGATTCTTCAATATTTGAATATGTTTGCTAAGTGTTGGAAAGTAGTATAATGATGTCTATGGATTTAGAATTTGGAATAATCTTTGTTTTCCAGATTGACATTGCTATCTTGAGGAATTTTTCACTTTTATACTATATTTTTAATAAGAACAGATTGCAGTGCACTGTTTTCATCATTAGTTGCCTAATGATACCCAACTCCTTGGTCATTCTCTTTATAAACAAAGTCTCAGATTTTGGGTAGGTTTTGGAGTGAAACATGTCCTCAATAATTTTGGATGTAAACTTTTTTTTCATGTTCACAATGTGGCCAGAAATGAAACTGTTAACACCACCTATATTTTAAGTATCTTCCATACCACCACCATCAACACCAGCGACTCCATGTACCCAAACTTTAAAGTATATTGGCCTGTGCCATTTTCTGTTCTAGGTCCTATACATACTGACAAATATCAGAGTTCTTATCCTTATTATTGACAAATAGAATAATAAAAACATCACAAAACTACATAGTTTTGATGGTGTTTAGCTAAGCTTATGACAAAGATACAAGCTTTGCATTTAAATTTATTTTTAAATTTACAAGTAAAATTTATATAATTTATCATATAAAAGATGTTTTCAAGTATACATACATCATCAAATGCTTAATTCTAGCCAAATAAGTAATACTGTATTGTACCTCACATGGGTATCATTTTTGTAGTGAAAGCACTTAATGTCAACTGTTTGGGCATTTTTCAAATATACAGTTATCATAATTAACCATAGTCACCACGGTTACTTGGTGACTTACTCCTTCTAACTGTAATTATTTATCCTTTGAAGTTATTTCCCCAAGCTCTCATCCTTCCCCAAAATTCCAGCCTCTGGTAACGCCATTCCATATCCTCGTTCAGTGACATCAGTTTGTATAGATTACAGATATGAATGAGATGATAGATCATTGTATTTCTGCACATGACTAATTTCAATTAAGATGTTCTCCAGGTTCATTCATGTAATGGAAAATGACAGGATTTTCTTGGTTTATGTCCAATTTATATTCAATTATATGTACGTGTATATGTACATGTACACACCCCACATTTTCTTTATCCATTCATTTGATTATGGACACTTAGGTTCATTTCACATCTTGTTTATTATAAATCAGGCTGCAACAAGTTCATGGATGAAAGTACAGTTGGGGCGGCACCCATAGCTCAGTGGGTAGGGTACCAACCACATACACCCAGGTTGGCGGTTCAAACCCGGCCCAGGCCAGCTAAACAACAAAGACAACTGCAACAAAAAAATAACTGGGCATTGTGGCAAGTTATTGGGAGACTGAGGCAAGAGAATCGCTTAAGCCCAAGAGTTTGAGGTGGCTGTAAGCTGTGACACCACAATATTCTACCAAGGGTGACAAAGTGAGACTCTGTCTCAAAGAAAAAACAAACAAAAAAAAAAAACTGAAGAAATAAAAACTTAGGCATGGGACTACATGCAACATAAAATAAATGCAAATAACAGTAATAATTATTGTAGGCAAGATTCAGTATGTTAGGCCTAGTGGGCCTAGACTAAGACAGAAAGGTGTCAGGCCTAGGCTATAATGGAAAAATACCAGTTAATGCCTGGCAAATTTCTGGACTGCAAACTTTCAAAACAAAAAATGAAATAAGTCTAGTTCACCCCCAAGATAAATGAGAAAGTACTAATTGATTTCTTGCTTCTAGTTCACTCCTAGTTTCTCGCTTGGGAAACTCCCTGAGAGATGAACTAGGAGGCACCAACTGTCCCCAGACTGACCTTTAAACAATACCAAGTGCGGAAAGTACTGAAACTAAGATTTATAGGGGGGAAATATTAAAACAAAGTAGTATAACGTATGGCTAACTAACTGCAAAATTCTGCTTCTGTACAATGCTTGCTTGCTACCCTACCCAGATGCACTTGGACAGCCTGCATGTCAACCAGGATGCATATCAAGCCTTAAAACCTTTCACCTTTAGAACTCTGGGCTGCTCTCAGAAACCCCATGTTGGGACACTGAGGCAGTCACCAGCCAGCTCTTCAATAAAGGGACTCTGCTATAAATTCGGCTTGCTTGGCAGTGTGGTCTTTGTGGAACTCCTGGGCCAAGGTCATCTCCCAGTTCCATAAGAAATAGCTGCGTGAAAATGACAGCAGCTCAGAACCAGTCACCAGGGGCCTTACTCAGCCCCACCTCTAAAGTCATCTGCTGTCACTCAACAAGAGGAGGCGGGGAAAGGAGTCTTATCCAATCAGGAGCGCTGATTCTGTCCTATTAGGTGCGTAGCTGGAGTAGAGGGGGCCCGCCTCCACAATCTCGCGAGGCGTTCTCTGCCGCTCCGCTACTTGGCCTCGAGTCTCCAGCTCATTCTCTCGTGCTTCTAGAAGCGCAGGTCTCTCTTCTGTGGCTTCACTTGTCTTGTGGCCTTCAGGTACTGGAAGGTTCGCAAGGAGGATAGTAGGACACCCAGAAGCTGGGAAATGGTGAGTGTGCGGGACTGAATGTCCTGGGTGGGGGATAGAAGCGGTAGTGGCGGGACCCGGGCCTCCCTGTCGCAGTCTAGAGGCAGCCGGCCTGTACCCGCTGCCGCAGGTCAACCCTCAGTTTCCTCTGGCCTGGTGGGCTGAGCTTGTGAGCCGGGACCCAAGTGCATCTCACCTTGTTGACTCTCCTGAACCCCATTTGCCTAGTTCTGTTACTGCAGGCCCACTTCTCTCCCAGGTTCAGAAGCCCACCTTGGTGTGCTGGGTCTTTGAGGCCCCAGTTTTTTCTTTTGTTAATAAAATGAGGCATCAATAAAATGATAAGCTGCTTATTACATTTGAGCAAACCGCATGACGAAGTCTCCAGCCATGGTTTGGCGTTTGGAGGTTTATAAGGGTAGGGCTTGAAGGTAAACTTTTATAAAGTCTGTGAGGAAGCAAACTAAATTCAATCATAAATTTACTTGCCTTATTTGGATTATATGTGAAAATTACCTCATTTTGCCCAACGGGGTGGCTCACGCCTATAATCCTAGCACTCTGGCAGTTTGAGGTGGGAGGATGGCTTAAGTTTAGGAGTTGGCAACCAGCTTGAGCAAGCGCAAAACTTACTCTTTACTAAAAATAGAAAAATCAGCAGACATTGTGGTGGGCTCTTGTAGTCTCAAGTATTTGGGAGGCTGAGGCAAGAGGATTGCTCAAGCCCCAGAGTTTGAGGTTGCTGTGAGATATGGTGCCACGGGACTCAACCCCCTGGGTGACAGAGTAAGGTTCTGTCTCAAAAAGACCTCAAAACATATAGTTTAGAAATGCTGAGTGGCAGGCGGGGAGTGATGGCTCAGGCCTGTATCCTACCACTCTCTGAGACCAAGACAGGTGGATTGCCTGAGCTCAGAGGTTGGAGACCAGCCTGAGTCAGAACAAGACACCACCTCTAAAAAATAGCGAACGTTGTGGCAGGTCCCTGTAATCACAGCCACTTTGGGAGGCTGACGGAAGAGAATCACTTGAGCCCAACAGTTTGTGGTTGCTGTAAGCTGTGACAGAACATTACTCTACTGAGGGCGACAAAGTGAGATTCCGTCTCAAAAAAAAAAAAAAAAAAAAAAAAGACTGTCTTTGCACATTGGAGAATAACAATTGCCTTCCTGTTAGTTGCCATAATGTCTAGTTCAGAAAGATAATACTACCATTCCTGAATGATCTTTTCCTCAAGGTATTTGCCTGCCTCTCAGATTCATTCAGATTCTAAATGGAGTAATTTACAAGTTAATTTCTTTCTTCCTGGACAATTGATTCTTCCTAATAACCAGGTTCTGATTCTGAAAAGAAGGGTCTACAAGCCCCATCTCCCTTTCTGATGAAAAAGTGTATTTAAGCTTTAGAACCTCAGTGGGAGATTGGGGTAATCCTGTGCTTCCCACCCCCACATTAATACATTGATATTCCTTTTCTCTTATTTTCCTTTTGTTTAGTATTCAGAGAACTTTCATAGAATTAAGCAAGAAGATTTCTTCTGGCCTCTATATTATAAATTTTCTAGATATAAATTAAACCTATATTTTGTTCCCTAGGAAAGAACACAAGGCACTAGACTCTTAATTTAATTACAGTAGAAGCTCCACCTCCCTTCATTGAACACCTCCTTAAGTTGATCTAATTTTTGCAGACCTGACATGCACCACATACAACTATCAGTACCATAAGCCTAGTGCCTTACGTTGACCCACCTCTGTATTTTGTCCAGTTTGTTAGTAACTTGGGTGGTCAGCTCAGATTCTACTTTTTTATATATATATTTTAATATCATATTTATTGTGTTAATTATTTTTAGGATTATTTATAAGGAGGTATCCTAAAGGAATCTAAGAAAAAAACCCTCGGCTAAAAATATTGTTGAAATAGCATTGTTGTTTTTTTATTAAGTCATATATACATAGATTATGAATGCATTCTTGCCTTTGTGGGATTCAATGTGTTGATTATTTGTACAAAATGGAGTGCTTACATCCTACTAATTAAGATAGCTTTCACCTCAGGGAAGGTTAATGATGGGACCACACCTATGGAGCATATTGCAAGGGTACAAGTCAAATCTATCAAGTATTGAACACAAATGTCTTAACACTGTGATTAAGTAAATGAGGTGAAAGATTTTACTATTTTAAAACACTCCAGGAGAGGATTTATAACCCCTTTATTTCTTTTCTTTTTTTTTTAAGACATAGTATTACTCTGTCTCTGAGGCTTTGCTCTAGTGTCACCATAGCTCACTGCAATCCCAAACTCCTGGGCTAATGCAGTTCGTCTGTTGAAACCTCCCAAGTAGCTGGGACGACAGGCATGAGCCACTAAGATCAGCTTTTCTTTTTTTGTTTTTAGTAGAGATGGGGTCTTGATGTTCCTCAGGCTGGTCTTGAGCCCCTGACCTCATGTAATCCTCCCACCTCAGCTTTTTGGATGTGAGGATTACAGGCCTGACCCACTGTCCATGCCTACGTGCATTTTCTAGATTTATGGCAAGCTGAGCATAAGTCAAACACCCTGTTTTCTCAGCTTAACTTTCCTAGGTCTTGCAGTAAAATCCTAAATTTTTGGTTTCTTTTCCACATTTCCAAATGCCAACTTCCCATTGAATTTCACAGTATCAGCTGGTTTTCTTTATTGCCCCAAACAGGGGCTGTCATTTCTTTCTAGGGATAAAAACTATTTTGAAGGACAAGAGTAACCCACACCAACCATGTGGTGCAAGAATCTGCAAAGCATTATACATTTTATGCATGTTGGAAGGCATATCGTACTTTCTCTTGGGAGAGGGGTCACTGAGCGTGTCATTGAGCAGAATGGGTGTGGGAAGATGTCCCAAGGGATAAGATGACCTACTTGACATTTGAGTCAAACATGCCTGTATGCCAGTCACCAGTGCTACTTTTTGAATTCGTTTTCTCAAAAGCATTTTTTTCCTTTATTTCAGTTTCAGTTTTTTATTAATTATAAAATGCAATTTATTTGTAGAGCTTAAAAATAAAGTATTTCTAAGGAGGCAAGAGGGAAGTAGAATTCAGACAAATGAATTAAATATGTACTTATATATTCCATTTGATAAAAAAGACTTATTTCCCATTTTTTTCCCTGAAATGAATGCAGTGAGTTTTCTAAATCTGTGTCTTTTCAGGGGTGATTTTGAATGGATCCCCAGGGCTTAGCCATGGAATGCTACCATGGGAAAGTTGTTAACTGTTTTGTTTTCTGTTATCTGGAAATTGGGAGTTTAATGCCAAATCCTATGCATTAGGACTTAAAAACTCTGAAAAATATTCACATGTGATTGTTTACTAAATCATTTCTTTTTTATGGAAGTAACAATTACATGTTTATTATCTGACAAGGATAATTTCAGTTTTCACATTTCAAGTGTGAAATGTAAGTGCCTTACAATGGTCTTATCTCCTATAAAATCAACACTGAGTTTGTGGGATTATGCTGAATTATTTTTTGAGGCAAAGTCTCACTGTGCTCCCACCCTAGAGTGCAATGGTATCATCATAGTTCATTGCAAGCTCAAATTCCTGAGCTTCAGTGGTCTTATTCACTTCCTGAGTAGCTCAGATTACAGGGCGCACCACCACTACTATTTTCGTTTCTATTTTTAGTAGAAATGGTGTCTCTCTTGCTCAACCTGGTCTTGTACTCCTGACCGCAAGTGATCATTCTGCCTTCACCTCTCAGAGTGCTGAGACAAGAGGAATGAGCCACCATACCTATCCCGGATCATTCAAATTCTGGATGTTTTCTCATCCATAACTAAATGAATAACCTTGACTGGAAACCAGAGGGTTAAGTCTTATGATTAAACTAATGTCCATTTTTGGTTCTCCAGAAGGTGGTCATTGAGGGTCGAGGGAACCTCTCGTGCAGAGGTCCCAGCTTGTTCCCATGACCCAGGAAAGGAGCCCTTTATACTGAGAGAAGCTTTGGAGACTTGAAAAGCTGAGGATCCCCAAGCAGATGAAGTTGAACTTGGGATAGAAGTAGGAGAGAGTGAAGAGATGCTTGTTTTGAGATTGTAATTGTTACTGCTTTGGGGCTCTTTCTAGACATTGTCCAGTCCAACATAGCTGAAATTGCAGTTTGTTGTCCAATAATATACATTTTAATTATTTGAAGAAGTACGGCAATGGGGAAATCACCATGTATAAATAACATTTTCTTTTTTTTTTTTTTCTTTTTTTTGAGACAGCATCTTACTTGTTGCCCTTGGTAGAGTGCCCTGGTGTCACAGCTCATACCAACCTCCAATCCTTGGGCTCAAGTGATTCTCTTATCTCAGCCTCCCAAGTAGCTGGGACTGTAGGAGCCCACTACAATGGCTGGCTATTTTTAGAGATGGGGATTTTCAGTCTCAAACCTGTGAGCTGAGGCCTCCTAGAGTATTAGGATTACAGGCATGAGCCATGCCAGGCTGTTTTTGTTTTTTTTTTGTTTTTTTTTTTTTTCTATTTCTAGTAGAGATGGGGTCTCGCTTTTGTTCAGGCTCATCTTGACTCGTGCACTCAAGCAATCCACCTGCCTCTACCTCCCATCATGTGAGATTACAGGCATAAGCCACCATGCCCAGCCCTCAAATACCTTTAAAAAGGTGGGAAGGGTGGGGTTAGGATAGAAGGTAAAAAATAACATCCTAGGTTAGAGAATGTTTTACCCTGAAGTCACCCTGTTTTTAGGAAGGTTATCAGGAGGGATTATATGTAGCACAGGTTGGGAATCAGTGTTCAGAGGCCTGGAGGGGGGAGGAGAAAAACTTAAGAAACCTGTGAACAGACCTAATTTTTCATGAGGCAATAAATGAAAATTGACAGAATCTGTATCAGGCATATGACAGTTAAAATGGGACTATAGCCTAGTTCGTAATGGGAAGAATGTTTCTTTCCAATGCACTGCTCTTACAGAATACAAGGGGTGGGTGATTTATTTAATCACAGATATTTAGCAGGATTACCTGCCCAAATCTTTCTTCACCAATTTACCTGTATCTATCTTCCATTTGGCATTTTCTGAGTGGTGTATGTTGTAAGTAAAGCTGTTTGTTGAATTTTTTGAGTAGTTCTATCCGATGATTAAACTCGAAGAGGGGATTTTAGGAGCATCTTATTTATAAGCAGCTGTTCAGAAGTATAGATGGGTCCTTCAGCTTGCTACTGGCATCTGCAATGAGGGCCATGTAATAGGTCCCGAACTGATGAGGCCTAGACTAAATCTGGATGGTGTCAGAATTGAATTTTGGAGGAACATGTGTTAGAGAATTGATTGGTGTGTTCATCAGACTCCACACATTTGGTGTTAGGAGTGTCACCAGAAAAAGAGACATCTGGGGCCAGGATGTCTCCTTAAAGCCCTGGCTTTAAGGTTTCTCAGCAAAGGGAGAGTCAGTTCTCTTGCACCCAGGCTGTCACACTACAAATTGTGCTTTGACTCCACACATCTCCTCTTGGGGTCAGAGGAGACTGCAGACATAGAAGGAATTCTGAGGTCAGATCCCCTCTCCCAACGTGGTACCACCATGTGATTCCCACCCATTCATGCAGATGTGCAGTGGGCATTGATGTGGCCATGTCCCTCCCATGGAATGCAGCTCCTTCAGTAATGCGGACTACAGCACCATTGTTTCTGGAGTTTCCTACCAAAAATCTCACAAGTGCCTAGAAGATTCCTGGCTGATGTCCATCCCTCGACCCTGACTCAGCAGCAGCAACATGGCCCTCCACCATTCCTGACTTCTGGACCACCTAATTATGATCTCATCTTCCCACATGGACACAAGAATGAGCCACAGCATATCCCAGCCTGGGGTTGTATCATTAGCTCTGACAATCCAACACAAATACCCAAGGCAAACATTCTTACTAATGGAGATAGATGGAGCCAATATTATAAAATGTGCTTGGGAAAAGCAGAAACCACAGGCACTTTTGTGACTCTTTGCAGGGGAGAATTCAGATCTTCGGAACTTCTGACAGTACACAGAAAGTAAATGGAGGAAGGGTGTGGGCAACCAGGCAAAATGATTACATTCTTGTGAAGCCCAGAAAGTTTACATTTTACATAAGATAGGGTGGATGTTTGAGTAGTAAAGGAGTGTGAAGAAAGAATTGATTATGTAGATGTCCTTGGATAAGTAGAAGAAGGTTTGATTTTTTTCTGTTATGCCTTTGGGAAGATAAATTTGTAATCAGCACTATTAGTGTGAAGTTGAACAGACTTTACTTTTATAAGCTAGGCTGAAAGTGCAGTTGCAAAGTTACAACTTACACGTTCTTATTTATGGAA
The DNA here is from genome assembly GCA_963574355.1 of Loris lydekkerianus. NCBI lineage: Eukaryota > Metazoa > Chordata > Mammalia > Primates > Lorisidae > Loris > Loris lydekkerianus. The sequence continues at coordinate 9,422 of CAUYPK010020743.1, read as the reverse complement.
GACCAAGAAAGAATTTTCTTATAATCTGTTGTGGCAGTCCTTCTGTATGCCTGGGACCTTTTACCTTTCCCTGGTGCTCTGGCTGATACATGATGCTAGTAACAACTATTTATTTGAAAGGGAGTATTGTGTGACTCAGCCTCAGGCTTGACCTTTGCTTTTGAATTGAAGTTGGGGTGGTGGTCCTGAGATTTTTAGTGTCTTTTATTGTACCAGCCAGTCCTTCCACCAACTCTACACTGTTCTCTGCTCATAGATCCTTCATAGTACCTTTCTCTCGTGACTTTTTTTTATTCCCCATAAACTTGCTTTAATGTGTACATAGTGTAGCTAAGGCTCCTCCCCTGGTGCCTGAGTTCAGCACCTCCTGGAATTATAACCATGACTTCAAGGCAATGGCCCTTGATATGGATGTTGAAAGAGAAAATATATATAAAAATTGGTGAACTGAATCTCCAACTTGCAAATAAGAGCACTTAGTTTTTCTTTCTTTTTATTTTTTTATTCATTTATTGAGGCAGAGTCTCACTATGTTGCTCTAGGTAGAGTGCTGTGGCATCACAGCTCACAGCAACCTCAAACTCTCAGACTTAAGTGATCTCTTGCCTCAGCCTCCCAAGTAGCTGGGACTACAGGCACCTGGCCACAGTGCCCAGCTATTTTTTTGCTGTTGCAGTTGTCATTGTTGTTTACTAGGCCTGGGCCAGATTTGAACCAGCCTGCCTCAGTATATGTGGCCAGCACCCTAACCACTGGGCTATTGGTGCCAACCAGCTTACTTTTTCTTACAATTTTTAATTTAGAAATTTAATGATATATTCTTTTTTCTTTGCCTCTTTGAAATATATGTGAATTATTTTAACAGCTAAACAGTTCTTTTGTCATGTTTTAAACTCAGGACTGTCCTCTAGAACATAGAAAGCATTGCTTTCAAATGTAAATAGGAAGATGGCATGTATCACACAGTTCTGTTGGAGAACAGGAGTCTCCCTTTAGTAGACACCTGGATTTGTGTTGCAGTATCTTCTGCCTTGAAGATATGAAAATATTTTTTTTTCCTTTTAATATAGCCAATTAGAAAGCACATATGGCCTTTCCAATCACCGGGTGAATTTATGTTGAAGTATATACAAAAATGGTGCTAACAAATCTAGTTGAGGATGAATTAGGATGACTTTTCTTTACATCTTTGCAATCTCTTAGCAGATTGCCTGAGAAATACATCACGTTCTGGTTTAATTGTATAATGCATTACAATAGAAATTTTTCTTGGGTGGTGCCTGTGGCTCAGTGAGTAGGGCACTGCCCCCATATACCAAGGGTGACAGGTTTGAACCTCGCCCTGGCCAAAATGCAACCAAAAAATAGCCAGGTGTTGGGGCAGGCACTTGTAGTCCCAGGTACTCAGGAGGCTGAGGCAAGAGAATCTGCTAAGCCCAAGAGCTGGAGGTTGCTGTGAGCTGTGATGCCATGGCACTCCACCCAGGGCAACAAAGTGAGACTCAGTCTCTTAAAAAAAAAAAAAAAGTTTTTCTCTTCTGCCCTTGTGGAAAGTTGTTCATGGCTTGTCACTGTCGTAGCTTACAGCAACCTCAAAACTCTTGGACTAAAGCGATTCTCTTACCTCAGCCTCCCAAGTAGCTGGGACTAAGCCCCGGCTGTTTTTAGAGACAAGGTCTCACTCTTGGTCAGGCTGGTCTCCAATCTCCAATTCACCCTCCTCGGCCTCCCAGGATTACAGGTGTGAGCCACCACACTCAGCCAAAAATTATTTTGTTTTTAATTGTATTTTCCAAGGACTCTAAAGGATTACCAGGCATGCAGCAAATATATGAGGTACTCTTCAGTCTTCACTCTACAGCAGCAGTTCTCAATCTGTGGGTCACAACCCCTTTGGACTGTATTAAAGGGTTGCACCAGTGGTTGAGAACCACTGCTCTAGAGAGACCGTTTTTCTTTGGCCTTCCAGTCACAACTCACAATTGTATAGCAGAATACATGCTGCCCCCAATGTTTACATATAGAAAGGTCACTCTACCTATTTGCAATCTTCTGTCTGAAGCAGTTTGACTAGATGTCTACAAAATAATGTTACTGGGCAGCAAACATCCTTTCCTCCTGTCGATGACTGGCATTTTCACAACTGAAACTTAACAGAGATGGTTGGGTTTGGAAACCCAGCCCGTTTGTTGGGCTTGGAAATGTGCATTGAGTAGGCTTGAGAATTTTAACTCCCCTTCCTCCTCTTTCCCAAATGCCCATGAATGAGTAGAGGGTACCAGCTGCTTCCCCATTCCTCCAAGACTTAAATATGCAGCTGCAAATTCTGAATGCAGGTCCTTGTGTTCTTCTGGATGTGATACAGCCAGCAGCTTCCATGAGGGAATCTTATCCCCAGTTTTCCTCATGCTGTATGTATTACCCAGAAGTACAGAGCCAAGATGATTCACCTACGTTTGCACAAAGACCTGGCTAAAAGACAAGGCTAGTTTGGGGACTGCTTTTACAAAAAATATAAGGGAGACGTTTTCTGCATCATGAGAAGCCAATATAGATTTTGTGAAACCCACTTCTACTAAATGTGACTTGAGTTTTTCAGCTGTTTCCCAGCAAGGCCTTGTAGTTATATAAAGGGTTCTGAGAGTAAATAGAATCTATTGGCCAAACTGTAAATACAAATAAGCATCTCAGTGATGGGAGGTCAGGGCTACAAAATGTTCAGAGCTGTGACCATAACTACAGCTTCCTATATACTCTGTTACTGAAGTGAGGTATTCTTCTTCATACCCAAAAATTAGCTGATCAGGGGCAGACCATATCATGTTTAGATCTAGGGTCAGCTTTCCCCTAAGGGCATTTCCATTTTCTGTACTGACCTCACAGAATCAGCCCGATTCCCTCCTGCCTAGATCAGTATGAGGGCATAAGCCCAGGATCACTGGCAACACTTTCACGAGCACCTGGGACATTTGGGAACGTTGTCCTGCTCATCCTGGAGTCAGGCTGACAGGATATAATCTCTAATCCTTTGATCTCAGAGACAGAGGAATAGGTCATCCACTTTTTGTTCCCCTTCTTACAGAATCTGTCTTATCGACATCAGATTGAAGTTGCTTCAGTTTCCAAGTACTTAGCTGAAAAATAAGAATGAAGTCTTGAGATACTAATTACTTCATTGCATATGGCCATTAGAAAAATATGTAAAGCGGTCAGGGTCCCTTCTGTCCAGGAACTTTAAGTGTAGAGCAAATGGTTGAATGGTTGAATTCAATATCATATAGTCAAGACGAAGAAGAGAGATGTGCAGGAGACTTGCTTCATTTGGTCCACTTTCCTCACATTCTGATGTCAGCACATGAGGCATATTCATAAAGAAGAGAGTTTTTATTTTTATTACGTTTATTTTGTGAAGAGTAAATACTTAGCTTCTAATACAACTCTACTAGAAAACCTTAATGTCTTGGTTAAATTGCTTGTTATTTCATGTGAATAAAACATACAGGGAAGGCTGAGGTAGTGTATCTCATTAGAACAAATGGTTTGTGTGCACATTAAAGCCTGAGAGGTGAAGCTTAGCCAAGTGGTTATCAGCCCAGGCTTCCAATTAGGACCACATGGCCAGTTTGAAGAAACTTTGCCCTCCCTACAAGATTCTATTTGTCTGGGTTGGAGCATTTGTGTAGTTTTAATTAAGTGACTAACATGATGTGAAAGGGAGGCCATGGTCAAGCTCCTATATGTAATTATGAAAGTTAAGTTCAACCTCTTTTCCAGAAGGAGCTCAAGGAACCTGATTTTACATGGGTTTGGGTGCAGGGGAGCCCAGCCCAGCCCAGCCTGTATTTCCACTGCTGTAGCAGATACTGCTTGTGTCTGTAGTAAGGGTGAGAACCTAACAGCAGGAATGAAGAGAAACTGCACCTGGACCTCCATGTAGAAGTTCTTTATTCATAAATCTTCCCTGTGAAGAACAGGAAGGTGATTTTTTTTATTTATTTTTTATTTTTTTTTTTTTGCAGTTTAAGGGGCTCTGCTGATTGATGCCTTAAAATTGTATATTCCTGAGATGTAGCTATGATTTGTTCAGATAATCTCACCTGAGACAGAATCCCAGCAAGTGAAGAGAAAGAAATAGCTGGTTCTAATGTAACTATGTCCCTGGTCCAGGCTGTGTTCACTCTGCGTCCTGAAATGTCATGTGTTTCAAATGAAAACCTTCATTTCTCCACTTCCTCCACAACCTCATGAGGTTGTTCTTCCCTCATGAGCTTATTTCAATCCATTTTTTGTTCTTATAGTTGTCAAGATGCTCTAAAAAAATCTTCCCTGGACATTAGAGTTTTCTTTTTGTTCTTTCCATCCAGGCCTCTTTTATATTGTGAACACTTCTCACCACAAATTCTTGAGCTGCAGCTGGGCTGGGTGCAGTGGATCACCTGGGCTCAGGAGTTTGAGACCAGCCTGAGCAAGAGCAAGACCCCACCTCAACTAAAATAGAAAAACTGGCTGGGCATTATGGCCAGTACCTGTACTCCCGGCTACTTCAGAGGCTGAGGCCAGAGGACCTCTTGAGTCCAAGAGGTTGAGGTTACTTACTGTGAGCTATCATGCCACTGCATTCTACCCAGGCAGCAGAGTGAGACTCTGTTTCAAAGGAACAAAAAAGTTCATGAGTTGTAGTATTGAAAATGTTCTCATTGTGGCTGTTGAACATGGAACATGTGTATGCCTAAGTTCTTACTGGGCATATGTAAGGTCAGGTCCTTAGGTGTCTGTGAAGGGGAACATAAACTGGTATGGTTCCACCTGGGTGCTTCATCAGGTTTATGTATAACTACCCACAGATGCTCCAACCCCAACAAATACAACCTGTAGGGAGGGCAAAGTTTCTTCCAAGTGGATGAAGTAAAATGTACCTTTTTTTTTTTTTTTTTGAGACTGAGTCTCGCTCTGGGTAGAGTGTCAAGGCATCATCAAAACTCACAGCAACCTCAAACTCTTAGACTCGAGTGATTCTCTTGCCTCAGCCTCCTGAGTAGCTGGGACTACAGGTGCCTGCCACAGCGCCTGGCTGTTTTTTAGAGACTGGGTCTCACTGGCTCAGGCTGGTCTCAAACTCCTGATCTCAAGCAATCTCATCCTCCTAGGATTACAGGCTTGAGCCACTGCTCTGGGCCTGTAAATGTACTCTTAATGAGGATAGAATTCATTGCCTAGAATAACTCAATGGTTTTTTTTGTTTGTTTTTGTTTTTTTGTTTTTTGAGACGGTCTCGCTCGTCCTCAGTAGAGTGTTGTAGCGCCATAGTTCACAGCAACCTCAAACTCCTGGGCTTAAGTGATTTTCTTGCCTCACCTTCCCCAGTAGCTCGGACTACAGGTGACCACTACAACACCTGCACTAATTATTTTCTCTGTGAAGTAAAAAGATAAAGTTTTGCCAACTGATGAGCATAAATCATCATATTTAATCTGTAAGTTCTCCCTCTGTTCTTAGATTATATTTCACATAGCTAACTTTGGAAAACAAAGGCATGGGTTAAGCTCAGACTGTAGCATTTATTGGATGTTTGATCAGATAGTCTCATTGGCCAGAAAAATTGGCATCATTCATGAGCCTGTTAGCAATTCACACTTCACCCATAACTTCTAAATAACAATAACCATTTAAAATAGAACCCCACTTCATTATTCTATATATGAAAATTTGAGAGGTAGCTCTCTTCTAGTCCACCTGAGACATACACACAACTTATTCTGTATGATGTAAATAAAATATTCAAAAATGAGCTACTTGGGAGGCTGAGGCAAGAGAATTGCTTAAGCCCAAGAGTTTGAGGTTGCTGTGAGCTGTGACGCTACAGCACTCTTCCCAGGGCAACATAGTGAGACTCTGTCTCCAAAAAAAAAAAAAAAAAAATACTCAAAAATGTGCATGCATATAGTGGCCTTATTTTTATACTGTATTATCTGAAAATGCAGTATCTACACTGGTTCTGAGAATGTTGTAATATTCTTTCTGCAGCGTTAGAGAATATTAAAGAACATTTCTTTGTAAAAGTTACTTTACTGTTACCCCAGGCTTTGTGATGGGTCCCAGCGGAAGTTTGAGGTTGCTTTGAGTGAGGTCGAGGCCACATCACTCTAACCTGGGGAACAGAAAAGCAGTAAGATGAAAAACATATCTTATTGGATATTTTTAGTCACTCAAGTAAATCATAACCAGTTCTCTTTATTCTGTCATTTCACTAGAAGTAAAACTAACTATCCCCATGGCTGCTTGATAAATATATGCTTTTTTTCCAGGGACTGTTGACATTTAGGGATGTGGCAATAGAATTCTCTCTGAAGGAGTGGGCATGCCTGGACCCTGCCCAGCGGAATGTGTATAGAGATGTGATGTTAGAGACCTACAGAAACCTCATTTATGTGGGTGAGAATAACTTCAGTACACCATTCCCATTCCACATCAATTTCATATTCTTCTGTAAAATGTTTTTTGAGAGTTTCTGTTTTACATGAATGAGTTTCTGACCCCTCTTTCCAAGGAAAGCATGGGGACATGTTGGCATAGAAAATAAAATTGTCAATCTTAGGTTTTTCTTGAGCCAATCTGTATCTTTTCTTTTCTTTTTTTTTTTGAGACAGAGTCTCACTATGTTATCCTTGATAGAGTGCCATGGCATCACAGCTGACATTAACCTCAAACTCTTGGGCTTAAGCAATTCTCTTGCCTCAGCCTCCCAAGTAGCTAGGACTACAGGCACCTGCCACAACACCTGGCTATTTTGTTGTTGTTTTTGTAGCTGTTGTTGCTTGGCAGGCCCTGGCTGGGTTCAAACCGGTATATGTGACTGGCATCCTAGCCCCTGAGCTGTAAGCACCGAGCCTAAGTGTTCTTTCACTTTATATTAGTGATTATACCAGAAACTTACTGGCATAAACTATTTTCTGTACCTTAAAATCCAATTTCTACCACCTGTTTTTGATTTAGTAGTACTTGATAGTGAATCCAAAGACCCATTAAACATTAAATAACTCCATATGGTTTCTGTCAGGAAATGGTATTTTGGATTAATTTTTCTAGAGTCTTCTACATGTTCTCTTCTCTACTAAGTACAGTACTAGGTGGGTAATTGGGGAATCCAATTTGTGGATTGACATGTGACATTTTTCTTATAACATAGGTCTTATTGCCTCTAAGCCAGACCTGATCACCTGTCTGGAGCAAGGGAAAGAGCCCTGGAAGGTGAAAAGACTTGAGACAGTAGCCAGACACCCAGGTAGGTGGGAATGAATGGAGCAGAGCAGATGAGATTTCCAAAGGTTTGGGGGTAAGCCAAACCTTAAATGTGGTTTGGGAACTTCTGTTCCAATGAAGATGGTTTCTGAGAAGCCTGGGATTTTTTTCTTTTTGTCTTACAAAGGGGCATCTTTTTTCCTTGTTTTTAAATTCTCTAAGGACTACCTCCCTTTCAGTGATCTTCCTTGAAGGTTACAGTGATAACGAAAGTCTTTTTCATGGCTTATGAGGGAATAGAATGATCTGAGCGCTCTTCTTTTGATTTTCATAACATTAGAATATCTGTGTATTTTTGTTGAACTCTTCTGTGAAATAATTTTGAGGTTTTCCTTTTTGTATCACATCTGAAATGTGGGAGTGAAGTGGCAATATTAGGATTTGGTTCAGATATCCCAGGATCATCACAAATGGATGTGATATATTTCCTGGTCTATGGTTTCCCATTGTATGGAATTTTTTTTTTTTGGAAACAGAATCTCACCGTGTCATACTCAGTAGAGTGGCAGGACATCACAACAGCAACCTTAAACTCTTGGGCTCAAGCAGTCCTCTTGCCTCAGCCTTCTGAGAAGCTTGAGAGTATAGGCACCTGCCACACCATCCGGCTATTTTTAGAGACAGGGCCTTGCTCTTGCTCAGGCTGGTTTTGGAACTCATGAGCTCAGAAGATCTGCCCACATTGGCCTCCCAGGCAATTACAGGCATAAGCCACCTGGCCCAGGCTTGAGTATTACAATTTTATTTATTTATTTATTTATGTATTTATTTATTTATGTTTTTGAGACAGAGTCTTACTTTGTCATCATCTGTAGAGTGTGCTGGGGCATCACAGCTCACAACAACCTCAGACCCTTTGGCTCAAGTGATTCTCTTGCCACGGCCTCCCAGAGTGCTAGGTTTGAGCCACACGCCCAAACCAAGTATTACAATTTTTTTTTTTTTTTTTTTTTTTTGTGACCGAGTCTCAAGCTGTGGCCCTAGTTAGAGTGCTGTGGCATCACAGCTCACAGCAACCTCAAACTCTTGGGCTTAAGCAATTCTTTTGCTTCAGCCTCCTGAGTAGCTGGGACTATAGGCACCTGCCACAAATTTTTGGTTGTTGCAGTTGTCATTATTTTAGCTGGCCCAGGCCAGGTTTCAACCCACCAGCCTTGGTGTATATGGCTGGCACCCTACCACTGAGGTACAGGTACTGCCCAAATATTAAAATTTTAATAGTTTTTTCCTTTCTTAAAATGTGTTTTACATTTTTGGCACACTATATTTATGTGGGTGTAAAGTGTTTTTTACAAATAAAAGTTGTGTAACTATATGGTAATTATATAATGTTATGATTTGGCATGTGCATACAGTGGGAAATGATTAATAAAATTAACATATCAATAACCTCACAATTACCTTTTTTAGTAATGAAAACACTTAAGGTCTATCACAGTAAGTTTTAGAACAGAAAATAGTATTAATTAGCTATGGTCATGGTGGTATACATTAAGTCTCCAAAACATATTTACCTTATAACAGAAAGTTTGAACAACTTTTGAACAACTCTCCATTTTTTTCCAGCCTAGGTCCTGGCAACCACCGTGACACTCTGCTTCTATGAGCTCAACATTTTTATTTATTTTTTTTTTTTTTTTTGAAACGGAATCTCTGTCACCCTGGGTAGAGTGCTTTAAAAGAGACAAGGTCTCTTGCTCAAGCTGGTCTCGAATTCCTGATCTCAGGTGCTTCACCCACCTCAGCCTCCTGATTTGCTAGGATTATAGGGGTGAGCCACCATACCCAGCCTAGGTTTTCTTTTTATGTCAACTCCTACTTAATCTAGCTACTTTTTATGCCGTATATATTCGGGTATAAGCCGAGTCTTTGTGCCGAAAACCCCAAACTCGGCTTATACTCGGGTCATACAGGTTATTTGATTTGGTGCACTTAGCTTAACAGGTAATCAAGCTAAATCACAAAGGTTTAAATCCTTCAAAACTGGATTCCTCCTCCTCATCATCTGTATGTCCAAACAGAGCTTCAGCTGTATCTGATGTGAGGGTATCAGCATTTAACCTACTGATTCCTCAATTATTGCAATTGTTTTGGGTATATATTTTTATTTTTGAAATTTACCA
>CAUYPK010020742.1:0-11202 GCA_963574355.1 Loris lydekkerianus | reverse complement strand
AGGGTGCCGCCCCCAAAAACCCGGGTTGGCTGTTTTAAACCCCAGCCAGCCAAAAACACCAAAAAAAAAAAAAAAAAAAAAAAAAAAAAGAATAAGCTGGGCAAAGTGAATGGTCAGAAGGCCCAAGCTCCTCCTCTGCATTATCCTAGGATGTGTGTGGGTATCTCCCTGAGTAGGCTGCCTATCTCCCAGCTTTGAGAAAGGAGTTGGTTAACATCTGTCAGGGGACCACCCTGATACGGAAAATTGAGATTCCTGTGCTTTCAGGGACAAATCCTGGGCCCTACCGGGATGCCCTTACTTCCCGCTCAAGGGACCATATCCAGGGAATCTGGACACTTCCCTGTCCTGGAACTAGAGAAACCTTTGACACCCACCTTGTGGGCCTGGAAGTCTAGGGTGAGGGGTTGTAGAGCATTGGAAGGGATGGCCTTTGGGCTGCAGCCCACCAGAAAAGAATACTGTCCTCATCTCAGCACTCCCTGAAGACCAGAGAAGCTGGGTTTATCAGGGTTCCCCCCCAACACGCCCAGTTTCTGGGGGCAGTGTTTTTTGGGGGAGGGTTAGGGGAGATAGGCAGGAGGAACAGGCTGGCGGCTCTGAGCTTCTCCGTGCAGCCCCCGGGGCCGGGTGCCTGGGCAGGAGGAGGGGGCAGAGCAGCTGCTGGCGATTTATTAAGCAGTCACGGAAAAATTGGTTTATAAATTAACAGCTGTTTTAACTTTAGGGGCTCTTCTTCAGGGAATGGAAGCAGCCGACTGGACCGGGATTGGAGTGTGTGCGAGGCTGGTGGAGGGAGTGGGAGGCGGCGGACTCCGGCAGCTGGCATTCTTCGGGGGCAGCCTCAGCTGGCACCTCGGGGGGCACCAGGCAGTGGCCAGAGCAGGGGGTCTCCAGGTGCCGGGGGCTGAGGCTGCTCCCGCTGTGGGCTGCAGCTTGGTCTCTTCTCAACAATACCCCAGCTTCCACCTGAGGGCGCTACAGGGCACAGATACTGCTGTACTCCCTTATGCCACCAGAGGGCAGCTTCAGCACATCGATTTCTGCCTCTTCCGAGGTCGGTCCCAACCTGGCTGGGTGAGAGAGAAACCTGATCTAGAGAGAAGTCCACTACAGTGCATGCAAGCGATCCTCCACTCGTCCGTCCTGAATGTGTTAAAGGCAGCAGTAAAAAGTGAAGGCTTTGGGGTTACACTACCTGCGTTTTAACCCAGGCTGTGGGCAAAAAGCTGCTGAGCCTCTCTGAACCTAATTGCCTCATCTATAAATTGGAGTGATACTAGTGAGGATTAAATGAAATAATGCATATAAAGTGTCTAGCCCAGTGCCCAGCAAAGTGTTCTAACATATGTCCTCCGCTGTCAATTTCTACGACTCATGTATTCACCTATTTATTCATTTCTCATTCCATCTTCTCTACAGCATGTATGCTGGGCACTGTGGCAGGCAAGTGATGATGTAAAGATAGATGGTAGGAGGACACGTCTCAAATAGTGTGCTAAGAGTTATGATACACCCAGTAGGGGGATATATGGACTTGGAGTAAAAGGATGTTTTGGGGTGATGAAAACATTTTGTATTTGTATTGTGGCAGTGGTCACATGCTATATAAAATTTTCAAAAATTAATTGAAGTTATATTTAAAATTTTATTGCATGTAAATTCTAACTCAATATAGTTGAATTTTTAAAAAGCACCTAAGGACCTAATATGGATTTATTGAATGGGCAAAGGCATGGACGAGTGAATGAATGAATGTGTAAATGAATGTCTCAGATGATCGACTGGCCACTTGTCCTAGGGTCACTATTATCCCAGGTGACAGCGCCTTTTGCCTCTCAGATAGCTGTCCACAGGTTTCCCTAGACTAGGTGGGCCTTGGAATTTCTCTTCCTCTTCTCCCACCCCCACGCTTTCCCCCGCCGCAGAAAAACCCTTGTCCCTGGCTCCTCTAAGGCTGCTTCCCAGGACTTCCCGGGGCCTCTCTTGCAGCTGCCACATGCAACCCGCCCAGCTCCAGTTCAGCTCCATGGTGCCAAAGTCATGTGTGTGATGCCCAGCTACAGACCCTCAGAGCCAGCCGTTTAGGAGCCCAAACCCTGGCCGACCCCGCCACCTTCTGGCACGTTTTGGAACTGACCCTAGAGCTCCAGGGAAGCCGGAACCTTTGTTGCGGAATCTTGTCCTGGGCTGGGGGCTTTTCCTTTTTTTTTTTTTTTTTTTTTTTTTTGAGACAGAGTCTCACTTTGTCACCCCCTCCCCCTTGGTAGACTGCGGTGTGGTCATAGCTCACAGCAACCTCAAACTCTTGGGCCCAGGCGATTCTCTTGCCTCAGCCTCTCCAAAAGCTGGGACTACAGGCGCCCTCCACACGCCTGGCTATTTTTAGAGACAGGGTCTCGCTCTAGCTCAGGCTGGTCCTGAGCTCAGGCAATCCACCCGTCTCCACCTTATTGAGCCGGCTTTATTAAATTTTATCCCTGAGGTGGGCTGTGAAACTTAAGGAAACAGACACAGAAGCTAAGATACTTTTCCAAGTTCACACAGTAAGTCACAGACCTGAGATTCCTACCCAGAGCTGTCAAACACCCCAGTTTATGTTCTGTCCATGTGTCCGCATCTCGCTTGTGGAGAGCATAACCGACTCTCAAAAGGAGGGCAGAGGCTTCACATTACCCTCCCAAATTTACCTGCCAGAGAAGGTGAATGTAGTGCCTCTTGCGTGCCAGGTGCCATGTGGCAGGCATTGGGCAAAGATAAACATTGGGAAGGACACGCCTCAAAATACTGTGCTCAGGCCTGACACGTTAATAGATATCCTGCCATAAACTTTGTCAGTCCAAGCAGAAAGACCCATAGTTCAGTCACAATTAAGTCAAACAAGGTCTTGAGTTTGTTCCTTGTACCCAACTGCCTGTGCTTCTAACTCAAGAATAATAACTAAGGAGTGGCATATTATTTTTACATCTCATTTACATATGATTAATCCTAAGTCAAAGTGAATGGAGGTCATCCTACCCCTTGCTTCTCAGTGCCCCCTCCTCCCATGTGCCTGTTTCTGGCCACCTTTTCCAGCCCCTACTGGGCTCCACCGTCTTCACCAGCTTCTCCCCACTCCCTGCTCCTGCCCACCCCTCCCCCAGCTCCCAGAAATCCCCTTCCCTTCCTCCTCTGTCACCCTCGCAGCCCCCACCACCTGGCCACCCACCTGAAAAACTTTTCCCCAAGTTCTTGAGAAGTCGCGTAGGATCCAGGAGAGAAAAATCAAAGTAATAAAACCTCATTTAATTCCTAACGGAGGGCAGAGCTGTGAGCTGCAATTATCTTAATGCTGAGCTATTTTTACTTCCTCTCCATCTCTGTCTCCTGCCTCTCTCCTTCCGGAGGCTTTCTCTTTCTCTTTCTGCCTCCCTTTGTCTCTCTGTCACTCACGTTTTCTGTCTCTCTTTTCCTTTCTTCTACCCCCCCTTATCTCTCTCTTATCTCCTGTCTCTGTGGTCCTTCCTCTTCCTTCCTATCTGTCCCTTGAGTCTGTCCCTTTGTCTGCCCCTCTTGGTTCCAGAGCTTAGCAGCCAGAGGTGTGAGTGTCCAGGCAAAGGCAGAGGAAAAGGACAGAGACTCTCCTCTATGCCCAAGGACCCCATCTTCCAGGCCTGTCTGAGAGGGAAGATTCTCTGCTCTCATCTCTCTTCTTAGTTGAGTCAGGAGAACTTTTTCTGAAGCTGGGGCTCCTAGAGCTGCAATACTTTGTCAGATCCTCCATAAACAAGCCCTTCTGGTCAAAGGAGTCTCGGGTGCCACATTCCCCAAGGCCTTTTAGGCTCTGATGGGCTCTGAGATGCCATTGGTGGTGATGCCACCCTGTCCTCTCCTCACCAATCCAGCTCTCCTCTGTCTCCTTCATCCCACCCACCCCCAATCCTTCCTCACAACCCACAGCTCTGGAAACCACAGGTCCTTTAGCCCAGCTTTGTCCAATGGCTGTTAAGGTTACTGCCTGGGCCATGCCCTTCCTGTGAACTTTCTTACTTTCCAGGCCTTCTCATTCACCCTCCTATGGCACTGCCAAACTGGCCTTTGCCACTCCCCACCACACCCCATCAGGAAGAGGGGCTCTGGGCCAAGCCAGGGGCTGCCAGTGATGCCCATACCCCTGGCATCCGGCTGTTTCCCAACAAGTATGTAAGTCAACAAACACCCAGGGACTTAAGTCAGGCCTGGAGCTGGCAGATGTGGAGCTGCGTGGTCAGGACATTCTACTCCCATGAGCAAAGCTGTGCCCCTTCTGCCACCCCCTCACTCCCAGAGTGGGCCCTGACCCCATTTCTATAACATTCCTCTGGCCTTTCACTCCATCAAGGCCCCAGCATAGCACAGTTGGGAGTAGAAAAGCTGGTGATAGGGGGAATTGGGGGGGCAGGGAGAGCTCCTGGCTGTTCTAGGCCTGAGAGTGACCAGGAGAGAGGACGTCAACACTAACAGAGCCCCAGGAAGACACACACATATATGCACACACATGTGCTCTCTCATGAGCCTCAAGAGAGAGGCTTTCAGACCTTCTGGTGCAGAGGAAACACCAGATCTTGCAAAGACACTCAGGCCTGGACAGACAGGGACATTCCACCCACAGGCCTTCTCCTCCCCTTTCCCTGCTCCAGAGACACATACACACCTCTGGAGAGAGGAAGGCTCACATCTCAGAAAGGAGCACACGCCCCCCCCCCCCAGCTCTGCTCCCCAATGCACCAAACTCACATACGTGATGGCACTTGTATAGGCAGCCCCCAACCCCCCCAAACTCTGGGCTGCCTCTGCACTCCCCAATAGATCTGGGGAGACAAGGCAGGAGACACGTGAATCTAGGGTACATCATGGCAGGGACACATCTCCCTTCTTCCCCCCCAAGAGCACTCACACATTCACAATCTCATACCCAGTCTACTGTGAGGCTGGAGCTGTGGGTACAGTGCCCCCACCCCCCTGCAAGCTGGCACACGCCTGCCCATCACCTTGACAGCCTCTGACATCCTCCCCCACACCCACACCCTCCCCCAAACGCACGCAGTCCTCCCACACCCTGCCACTCACACAGGAATCCTTGACACTCTGACACACTTACACAGACTCACACTGCTCCACACTGACCACCACCCAGGTATGGACATCACAGGGCCCCTGACACTCGCCTGCACACAGTCCCTGCCATGATGACTGACATGTGTCCTCCCCCATACAACTCGTTCACATTCACTCCATTTCTAGGGCACCCCCATTCCACAGCGTGACATGCTGGCACTCTCTCTACGACCTCACAGCCTCCAAGAAATTCCAAGTATCAGGGCCAGTAAGTGGTTAAAAGCTGGAGTCCTGCCTCCCCCTCTTCCTGCCCCTTCATCCTCGCTGCTGGACTCCATCAATAATGCAACTTCAAGTTCTGGGGAGACCGCAGGGGGCCCCCAGCCCGGCCTTGGCTCGCACTCCCCACCCTCCCAGCCCCCGGAGAGCACAGCTCTTGGTGCTTATTGGTCACTTTGGCCTAAGCCCTCCCTCCAGCACCCGACGCCAGTCCCACTCCGCTGAGGGGACGGGCTGAGGACCCCAAGGCTGGGACGGGAGGGCTGAGCCCAGCAGAGACTGGGACACGCGGAGAGGAGAGGCAGAGGGAGGGAGATAGAGGAAGGCGGGAGAGGCAGAGACAGACTCTGAGACGCTCAGAGAGAGCGAGGGAAGGAGGTTAGAGACACAGAGCCCCCGGGGCGAGAGCGTGAGGGCGGAGGCGCCTGGGGGCCGAGACCCTGACCCCGCGCCGCGAGCGGGGCAGGCAAACCCGAGAGCCAGAGGGAGCCCGGAGAGATCGGGGGGCGCGTCAGCAGGCGAGCCCGAGCGGCCAACCCCTCCTCCCCGCTCCCGCGCCCTCCCCTCGCCCAGCGCGGTATTTTTATCTGTGCGTGAACAGCCCTCCTCCTCCTCGCCACACACAGCCCTCCGTCAGCGCGGCGCCCCGAGCAACGCGGGGGAGCCGAGCAGGGACCGCAGCCGAGACCCGGAGCCGCGTGCTGCAGCCTCGCCGTCCGCCCCGCCGCCATGGACCCCAAGGACCGCAAGAAGATCCAATTCTCGGTGCCCGCGCCTCCCAGCCAGCTCGACCCCCGCCAGGTGGAGATGGTAAGGGGGCCGCGCCCCACCCCGGCGGCGCCCCCAACACCCCCAGCGGGGCTGCTCGGCGCTGCCCGGCGGACTGGCTTGGGTGGGGGCAGGAGGACACCCGGGACTCGGTCTCGGCCACCGCTGGGGCGCGAGGCCGCGCGGAAAGTTCGCTGGAGACTCGTGCAACTTTTCCCGGGGCCTCCCTCCGGATCTCTGGGGCCGGAGAATTCCCGTCAGCCAACAAGCGTCGGGGAGCAGGCCGGTTCCGGCCGTCCCCGGTGGGGGGACTGTCCCTTCGACCCTGCACAGCCCCCTAGGCTAGCCCTTTCCCTAGGTTACCACCAGGACGACTTTGCCCCAGTTCCAGCCCAGAGCTTGTCAGATGGGACAAACTTCAAACGCTGACCTTTTACACAGCGGGAGTTGAGGCCCCCTACTCCACTGCCCTGCGCCTCTCTAGTTCATCGTGTGCGCCTAGGCTGGGATCGCCTGACCTCCTTCTGCTGTCAGGCTCCAAGGAGGGAGAGGTGACCAGTCATTACAGGAGCCAGACCTCTTCCCACAGACTACTGAGTTTTAGGGAGAGCCTTCCTGGGGGCTGGGAGGCCTCCCAAGGTGGGGGGTGTGTGTGTTGTGACAGAAGACTTCGCCCCCACAGCCTAGCAGGGGGTCACTTGTTGCTGAGATGCAGCTGGCTCCCAACAGCAGCAGTGAGAATTGGGCCAAGTGCTTTTAGAGGGAGATGGGGCAGAGGGTTGAGTCCTGGGCCTAAGCAGCTTTCGGTCTGGAGGGTGTATGGGGAGCTTGGCAAGGGGAGGCAGCAGTTTCAGCTTAACTCACCTGGTTCTGTTTGTGCTTTTCCCTGGAGCTCAAAGGGGACCTAATTAACCTACCCTTGGTCTGATTGCCAAGCTGATGGTGGAGGGAGGGGAGTAGTGGCAGTTGCTGGGAGTGCTCCGTGCCCCCTGCCCCATTTGGCTTGGCTATATAGACAGGAAGGTCAACTTTTCATTTTTCACAGTGATTGGGTGATGATTTCTACAGCCTGACAGAGACCTCCAGAGGGGCCCAGTCCCAGCCCCAGAGATACCCCCAGGTCCCTTTGGTCCCTGTCTCAGTCCCCCACCAGAGCCCGAGTGTGAGGTCCGAGGTTGCTGCAGTGCCCTGGCTCAGCCTCCCTCTGCAGCTGAGTGTGGTTTCTTTGGAGCCCTTGCGGTGACCTTAGGTGGGCAGGGCCACATGGGTGTCCTGGCCCGTGGGGCATCTTCCCCAGAGGGCCCATCCCTGATAGCTGAAGCTATAGCCAGCTCTGGCTCCCAAGGGCTTCCAAGACTGGAGAAAGGAAGGGCCTTGGTGGAAGAAGATAGAAAAAATATTTGTTCTGGAGTAGCCATGGAGTGAGATGGGCATGGAAATCAGTGGCTGGGGTTTTTCTCCTCCTTTGGAGTTGCTATGTGGCCTTGAACACATTACTGAACCTCTCTGAGCCTTGGGTTTTCACCTCTGGAAAATGAGGGGGTTGGGTGAGCTACAGAGCTCTTTTTAGCTCTGACAGTCTTTGATTCAAAGGTTCCCTGGGGACTCCAAAGCACTGTTTGTTCCCTGCTCTCTAGGGGTGGGGGTGGCTGCAGGTGCCTATCTTGTACCCCTCCCCAAATCTCCCTAGATCCGGCGCCGGAGACCAACACCTGCTATGCTGTTCAGGGTCTCAGAGCACTCCTCACCAGGTAGGACCCCTTTCCTGCCCACCCAGCTCTGGCCCGGCCCTAACTCTGATGCCTTATCAGGGGCCCTATCAAAGTCCCTTGAGTAGGAGACAGTGCTGAAGCCAGGGGAGTGGATAAATTCTGGGAGCCCAAGTCTATTGGGTTTATTTATCAACATGGCACCTCCCAACATCAAGAGGGCACACTTTCCTTTGTCCTGGAGGTTGAGACTTTGGGGAAGGTAATTGGATTTTTTTTTCTCTCTCCCTCTTCCTTCTTCCTCCTCTCTCGGTTTGATTTGGCGGCTTCCCTCAGAGGAGGAGGCCTCCCCCCACCAGGTGAGTTTCCCAGGGCAGCTGGAAGGAAGGATACCTGGGCCCTTTGGGGCGGGATGGATGAGAGCCTGCAGTGCCACCCAAGAGGACACATTAGATATCAGTGAGCACCTCCTCTGAGAGTGCCTGCCAGGGTGCCACCAGTAGATCCTCCTCTGCTCAGGCTCCAGTGTAACCTCCAGCACCGAGGGTCCTGCCCTGAACCGTGACTTATGGGGACCTTCCCAAAGCAACAGGATGGAGAGCTCAAGCTAGGTGCAGGTCCACTAGCAGAGGCTAGACCAGTGGTATATGTGCTGCCGAAGCGAGCATGAGGCTAGACCAGTGGGGTTGTTATGGGTAAGATGGAATGGAGGGAGGGTAAAGGGGAGGGGCCACTGGTGAGCCCATTTAACCTGGCACTTCCCTGGCAGAGAGCCTCAGGAGAGGGGCATCACCTCAAGTCGAAGAGATCCAACCCCTGTGCCTACACACCCCCCTCGCTGAAAGGTACTACCCTCCACCCATCTGTCTGTCTGTCCCCTTGATCCTTAGACAGTTCTAGGCTGACATTGGGGGAGTGAGATGAAATGTTAAGCTTTTGTCAGTGGGGCAGGATTGTTTTGTGCATCACAACCCCAATGTAAAGACCAATCCTTTCTTTTTTTTTTTTTTTCACTTGTGGCTGGGGCCAGGGATTTAAACCCGCCACCCCCAGTGTATGGGGCTGGCACCCTACTCCTTGAGCCACAGGCGCTGCCCAAAGACCAATCCTTTCTTAGTGTGTCCTTGCAAAACACAAGGAGCCCAAAGGCTGAAAGAGGCAGCTGTAGGCTCTAACATTAGGTTGTGGAGTTGAAAAAAAAAGTTGGTCTGAAATAACCAGCATGCACCCATGTGAAAGAGACTCAGTCTGCACCTCCCCTTTCCCAGATCACCTCCCACGTCCTCTTTATCACCTGGTATCACACACCCCCTCCCCCATTTGCACAGATCTACATGCTGGACTCTCCTGCTTTTCCTTTCTGCATCAAAAGGCAAGCCATTCCTTTTGCACACACTTACTGAATACCTAGTATGTGCCAGGCCTCACTGGTGGGCACTGGGCAGAATAAGGAGTAAAATTTGGTCCCTGCCCTCCTGGGACACTTAGCTGCCTCAAAGGCTCAGGGGAGAATTCACAGAGGAGAGGATGGTTAAGGCTGGATTTGTAGGCTCCTAGGAATATAACAGGTAGGCCAGGGCATTTGAAGGAGAGGGGAAAAGGTGTGCAAAGAGGAGGTGTGAATCCTAGGGGCTTTAAGGCCAACCTGGACTTGGTGTCTAGCGGTGAGCTTGGGAGATACACCTGAAGGGGAAGGGCTACAGACTGGAGTGTGGAGGGCATATCCTAACTGAGCCCTAGATGTGTGTGTACACACCCCCACCTCAACCCCTGCCTGAGGCTCTTCCTGCCTGGTCAGCCCCCTTCCTGCTACAGAGGTTGGGAGACCAACCAGAAGCTGTGCTGAGAGCAACCTTGGGGCTGGGTTTAGTAAGTTCCCAGCAGAGCCAAGGTCAACAGGTGCACCTGTCAACTTGCCTGCTAGGGTTGCAAGCAGAGAAGAAAGGCTGGGAGGTTAGGAGAGAAGGGCAGAGGTTCTTTCTCTTCCTCCAGGACCAGACAGCTGCAGCAAGTGGGCAGCGTGGTCCAGCATCTGGTGGACTTTCCCACTCATAGGAACGGGTAGAAAGGCCCCAAAGCAGGCATGAGGGAGGAGGTAACATCTTCTCAGGAGAGAAATCCCATTCCTCCCCACCCTGGGCTGGGGAGAGGCTGGGTGGCTATGAGGGTGAAGAGCTGGGCTCTTGATTGGGAGCATCCGGAAGCCAGCCTAGGTGAAGAGGTTCAGTCCAAGGTGCTGCCCACATACCTTGATGGCCAAAGGTATGCCTCCACTTTACTGTCCCTTTGGGCTGCAGCTTAGGATAGTCCACGTGAGCAGAGGCAGAGAGTGGGAAGGGGTCAGGAGAGGGCTGGGCAGTCTGGGGACTTGGGCCTTCAGAGATGGAAACAGAGAAGACAGCTTGGGGATGGGGGTGGGCCGGAGACTCCAGAGAGCCCCATGAGGCAAGAAGGAAGTGAGGTGAGATGAGGGAGGCTCATAGGCACCAGCACAGGTGCCACACACACCTATTGTTGTCACTATGGCTCAGGAACTGAACTCTCCTCCCCCAGCAGGGGAGAGAAAAACTGCCCGAGGTGCCACCTCTTCTCCTCCCTTATCTCCCCACCAACCTACAAAGACCCTTATGTACCAGAAGGGCACTGTTTTGTAGGCTTTGGACCCTTTATGAACAAAGGAAGTGCTTAGCAGGTTAGGGGTTTGTAGGGAAAGAGTCAAGGGCCCTCAAGGGAGGTGAACAACACAAGGTCTAGGAGGGAGTGCTTCAAGGCTGGAGCTCTCACACTTGGCTCAAGATGAAGATCTGCCACATCCCGGAGGCCAGGGTAGGGAGATTTATTGCATTTTTATTGCCTGGGTGGCTTGCCCAGAGCCAGTAGGAGACATTGGGCAGAGATCTGGGTGCAGGGTGGGGCAGCAGGCACACACAATGCACCCTCTGTGCCTGTCCCTGAGTTGGCAGGAGTGCGGTGCCCTGCTCACTGCACCGGAGGTTTCCAGCCTGGACCTACCCCTCTGGGACTTCTGAGGGGAGGGGCCGCTGCCAAAGAAGTTGCTGCAACCCTACCCCACCCCCATCCCTGCCTGTCAGCATCTTGTGGCCTGTGTCCTTATATACTCTAGAATCCCACCACTCCTGCAGTGTCCCCACCCCTGCCATCCCCAGAACCCTCAGCCCTCACCCCTTTCTCCTAACCCCCTACTCTTTTTCATCTTTTAGAAACTTCTCTTCACTGCCCACACTGTTCCCTTAGCATCCCTCTCCAAGCAGGTCTTTTGGGGGGGGGGGGGGTTGGGGTTGCTTTATTGGTCACCACAGAGGGTGCGGGGAGCTTGGGGATGTGGGTCAATATTGTCGGGGCCCCATAT
>CAUYPK010020739.1:0-22710 GCA_963574355.1 Loris lydekkerianus | reverse complement strand
CAGGGGCCATTTACCCCTGGTGGGTCAAGGGTGCGTTTGGTTTGATTAGGACATTCCCGCTTAAAGTGGCCCTCTTTACCACACCCGAAACATGTCTGCTTGCCTGCGGTAGGGGCTAATTGAAGGGCATTAATAAGTGTTTGGAGCTCTTCCTGGTGGTCTGCCTGAAGTGCCGAAACCATCGTCCTTGCTTGATGAGACATGGAGCCAATATCTCGGGTAGCTATGATCCACCTCTCCATTGCCTGGTTTCTTAACCCGGCACAGGCGAGCTTACAATCAGTGGTCATGCCATCCCAGACTAAAGAACAGACAAATCGGTCCCGTAACTCTCCAGTAGGGAACTTTCTTTTTAGGCTTTTTTAGACTCTGTCTATAAAGGTAGAGAGGTCCTCTGTGTGTTTCTGATTGAGTCCCACTATGGGGGATTCAGTGGGGCCCTCATCTAATTTCTTCCATGCAGCTAGCCCACTGGCTCTGACCTGATCTTGGTAAGGAGCAGGAATAGCTGCCTGCTGGAGACCAGTGGAGAATTGATCAGCGGTACCATAAAGCATGCCGGAAATTATGGGTATGGGAAGTTGGGTACTCTGATTACGTTCTCCCCGAACACGGCATTCCTCCTGGAAGTAGGCCATCCACTTAAGGAATGTAGGGTCCGGGAGTACTGCTTTGGCTAATTCCTTCCAGTCTTGAGTTACGCAAGCTTGGTGCGCTAGCCCTTCAAGTATGGTTTCTGCCCAGGGTGAATTAGGACCATCCTCAGAAACTACCTTCCTCAGATCTTTTAGATCCTGAGTCTCCCAGGGGTACCAGGCTGCGGGGCAATTACCTCCGGGATTAATATTAACTGGAAAAAGGTTGGTAGCTCTGCCCTCAGTACCGCTTTCTCCACCATATGGTGGAGGTGCACAGGGGGCCCAAAAAGGATTAGAGAGGTTTGGGTTGACTCAGCAGGCCAATGAGGTCTGCCAACTCAGGGCTCTGATTTGGGTTCAGTTCTGCTTTGGGACTTTTATTCTCTGTTTCTCTCAGTGTCAATGCTCCCTTCATTATCTTGGGGGTTGGGGGGGGAAAACAGTCCTTTAAGGCACATACAGTAGGGAGTAATCTCTCAACCCTATCCCAGGTGTCCCAGTCAAAGACGTTGCTCTCTGGAAGCCAAGGTGCGACCTCAAGTAAATATTCCCAGGCTTGAAGGGTCTGACTATCTGAGAGGTCTAGTCCTCTGCTTTTGAGTAAGATTCGAAGGGATTCTAAACCGGGGTCAAGTTTGGAGTAAGACTTCCCCATAATTTATGGGGGTACACTCACCCGAAGACCCATTGGCCCGTCAGCGAACTTCGTGTGGGGAGCCGATTTCCTCACACGGGGCACCAGTCTGCCGGGCTATCTGGCAGGTCCAGAAGAGGGGATAGCAGGGCCAGCCTGACTTTGTCCCCGGGGCTGAGCGGGATGGTGAGTGTTGCGGCCTGAACAGGAACACACGGAGCCGTCTGTCGAAGCAGGAACTCAACTTTATTGCATCAAGCAGCCGCTTATATAGAGCATGGGGAAGGGGTGGGGAAAGGAGGTGGGGGATGAGGTGGTGTGATGGGTGGTAACAGGGTTGGGACAATGGCATGGTACCATGTTGGCTGTATCTAGGTAGAGGCAGTTTCAGGCCGGGCCTTGCTGAGTCATTGCTACACGGAAGTAGCTTGATGGATTTACTTCTAGTTAGGCTCAGGAAGTTGCACTAGGCCTCAGGCACATGGCAGGGCCCAACAGGGTCTCATGCCTGCTTGCTTGGAACTCACCATTGCCTCTCCTGGGTCTTTCCTACTTGCTGACTGTAGATCCTCGAACTTCTCAGCATCCGTAATTGTGTGGGTCAATTCCTTATAATAGATCAGAGAGATAACAGATAAAGACATAGATATAGATGATAGATATAGATATAGATATAGATATAGATATAGATATAGATATCTCCTATCAGTTTTGTTTCTCTGTAGAACCCTGGCTAATATGGCACCAAAAGAGATTTCAGAGATTATAATATGCTGACATGCAATGAAACTCTCCAAAATGAGAGAAATTAAGCATTTCCCCAACTTGGTTAACTAACTATAGAACAGTAGAAGGCTCTTACTTTTTGCTTTTTTGTTTTTGTTTCTAAATTTTTCAACAGATGGTACTGGGATGCCACAAACACTCTTTTTCCAAATCACTTGAAAAGTACATTTTATATACACAAGAGTAATAAATACAGCTTCTAATTTCCAAAATATTCAGGCAATATTAATCCTCATTTCTGGAATAACTTAAGCAGATCTTCAAGAGTTTGATACATTTATAAAGGAATTTCACCATAGGGATAAGTCTGATCTTACTTTTGTGAGGAGGAAAAATTATAAGATCTCATTATTTTATATTCTCTGCAGCCATGGAAAGGAATAGAGAAACCACATCAGGAATCGTCTCTTACATATCATTTTTCACCAAGAAGTGCTGCCTTCTGTTTTACTCTGGTTTTGCTCAGGAAAGCAGTAGTCACCTAGGGGTTCAAGTATGAATATATTTAGAACATAATTAATAGCAACATACCCAACCTTCGGAATCCTTGGCGCAAAGGTCAGGAGGTCTGTCTTCAATGCTTTTGAAAGTGCAAAGATCACAAAGATGCCACCATTAATGGTTTGAGCTGCCTACAGTTCAAAGTACACATGGAAGGGATCCAAAAACAAAAGGTAAAAGTTCATGTCTGCCATCTGCCAGTGCCTACAAACTTTTACACTAAGGCCACCAGAAAATAATAGTATTTTCTTATCTTTTGCTTTTAAAACATTCCTGGAGCACATCTCATTGGCTAATTATAAACAAAACATCCAGTGAGTAAATCTGTAGAATCTTCTTGAG
The DNA here is from genome assembly GCA_963574355.1 of Loris lydekkerianus. Classification (NCBI taxonomy): domain Eukaryota; kingdom Metazoa; phylum Chordata; class Mammalia; order Primates; family Lorisidae; genus Loris; species Loris lydekkerianus. Next base: position 19,809 of record CAUYPK010020739.1, on the reverse strand, counting down.
CTCTGCAATCTAGAAAATGGAATGTTGGGGATAGAACTTGGTGGGGATAGAACTGAGTTTCACAAAACAATCTCTGGTATACAGGGATGGCACTGGTGGCAGTAACAAGTAAAACTCTGTAAAGACACAGCTGCATTGATCTAGAATGGCCATCCAGTGTTGGGAGGAGGATAAAGAAAATGGTAGTCCTTATGCACTAATTGGTATACTCAATTATCAGAAAAAAACCACACACATCAATGGTTCTTAAACTATGGTTCCTGGCATGGCAGCAGCAACATCACCTAGGAATTTTTAGAAATGTAAAATCTTGGATGACAAGCTGAATTAGAAACTCTGGGGATAAAACCATTTTAAATAAGCTCTTCAGATAACTCTGATGCACAGAAATTCTGAGAACCACTGGTGTAAAGTTTTTTAAAGGAATATTTCATGAGTATTACATTGATTTTAGGAACGGTAAAGAATGCTTGAAGCTTTATAATCTCCTAGTGGAGGCTAAAATGACATAAGATTCTGTCCAGGAATATCTGGGTAGGGCTGAAATATTAAAAGGAAATGAGTCAACTAAACTTTGCAGTTTGTAGAATATTATTATAGGAGTGGAAAGATTGGTGCCCAAGTTACTGAAAAAATGTGTTGGAATTCTCAGCAAAAGGTTATTATAAGGGACTAGTTTAATATATATCCCATGTAAAAATAGATGCAGTATGAAACACAGATATGGATCAAAAACCTGAAAGGCCCATCCAGTTCCATAGGTCTCTTCAAAATTCACACAGCCTAAGCAACAGTAAGAGTCTCAGCCATCTTCTCCTATTCTATCTGTGTTTGATCCACAATAAGCTTTTTTGAGTTAAACTTTCATCAATTCATAAATAATAATGTGCATTGAAGGATCATGGGTATTTTCAGATGAGTTTTGCAGATACCTTAATAATGATTATGATAAATGGAATGCTTTATTGCTTCCAAAAGGGGATGTCCATCTTACCTTACCCATCCCTAATTTTAAAATAGTTTTAAAAATAAAACAAAACAGAAGCAGTTATCAGCTAACAAAGCTGAGGGAATTTGAACTCTTACCATGCACAAAGTAAAAACAGGTTTTCAAACTGTCCTCTTTAATTTAAATATTGCTTCTGTATAAGATTTCCACAAGTCATCTAGCAGGTAGCAGAGGGCAGAGTTACTCCAGCAGACACACTTCCCTGGGGATTGAAAGGAATAACTTCTGAAACCAGGCATTTTTTAGCAAATCATATAAACATCTCTTTGGAGACTTTTGCTGCCAGGAGAAAGATTTGAGGCATTCACTGATGAAACCTCTAAGACAATAAGGAGTGCCAGATGCATCAGATTAGGTTTCAAAACTGCTGACGTCCACGTTTAGCCTAAAGTTGTTTTTATCCAGTCTTGAAAAACTAATGTAGTGCTACATTCTTGCTTGTGAGGTAATGTCATTTTGGAGAGATTTTCTTTCCTGTTAATACAAATCAGAAGGGTGGCTCTCTGTATAAAGATGAGAAAAATAAAAATTAAAATACAACATGCTGATTTATATGGCAAAGAAATAGGAAGGGGTAGTCTGTGTGTTGTGGAATGATTAAAAGGAGGGGAAGGAGGGGAAAGAGAAAGTGAAGGAAAGGAGAGGAGAGAGGGAAAGGAGGGAGGGGGAGAGAGAATATATGTTCCTCATCGTGAAAGATGAGAGACAAGTCTAATAATCATATTTAATTTTATATCTACTAATCCTAAAATCGATCCCTTAATCCAGGGGGTGTGCTGTAGACTCTTACACTGTGCACCACAGGTGAGACCTTACCAAGCCCCCGCTGGCTTCTCTCCCCTCTGTCTCCTGAATTTAACTGTGTGTTTCTCACACAATTACGTGAGGTATCGTTGTTTATTGGTTTCGTGTTAGTGATAAGTACCTAGGATACTTGCTATTCCATTCTTGTGAGACTTTACTAAGCAGGATGGTCTTTAATGCCATCCAGGGAAATACAAAAGATGTCAAGTCTCCATCCTTTTGTGGCTTCGCAGTATTTCCTGGTATACAGACACCACAGGTTATTAAGCCTTTCACGTGCAGAGGGCCCTTGGGTTGATTTCACATCTTGGCAATTGTAAATTGAGATGAATATTCTAGTGCAAATGTCCTTATGGTACAATGATTTTTTTTTTTTCTGGGTAGATACCTAGTAATGGGTTTGTGGGATCAAATGGAAGGTTGACTTTTATCTCTAAGTATTTCTACACTTCTTTCCACAGAGGCTTGTGAGTTTGCAATCTCACCAGCAGTGCAAAAGTGTTCGCTTCTCTCCACATCCATGTCAGCATCTGCAGCTTTGGGACTTTGTGGTGTGGGCTGCTCTCACCAGGGTTAGGTAATATCTCAAGGTGGTTTTGATTTGCATTTTTCTGATGATTAGGGATGATGTGCATTTTTTCACATGATTCTTGGCCATTTATCTGTCTCCTTCAGAGAAGGTTCTGTTCTTCTCACCCACTTATTAATGGGACTGTTTCTCTTTTCTTGTTAAGTTTGAGTTCTCTGTAGATTCTAGTTACCAGCCCATAGGACTCATAGCACTCAAATACCTTCTCCCATGGTGAAGGATGTCTGTTTGCTTTAGCTGTTGTACTTGTAGCTGTGCAGAAGCTTTTTAGTTTGATCATGCCCCATTCATTTATTTTTGGTGTTGCTGCAATAGCAAATGGGGGGGGGGGGGAGTCTTCTTCATAAAATCTTTTCCCAGGCCAAAGTTATAAACAGTTGTTCCCACACTTTTTTCTAGAATTTTTAATGTTTCAGTGAAAGTCAATTTTTGTAATTAGTGAGAGATACAGGTCCGGTTTCAGTCTTCTACATGTGACTAGCGAGTTCTCTAGTTTGCAACATTTATTAAGCCGGGATCCTTTTCCTTTTCCCCAGTGTATGCTTTTGTTTGTTTTATCACAGTTCAGATGGCAACATGTGGCTGGGTTCATCTCTAGGTTCTCCATGCGAATCAATAGATCTGTGTCTCTATTTTTGTGCCAGTATCATGGTATTTGGATCACTGTAGACTTGTGGTATATCCTGAAGTCTGATAACATGATGCCTCTAGATTCATTTTTATTTTTAGAATTTCGTTGACAATTCAGAGGTTTTTTTGGTTCCATATAAAAAGAAGCACTATTTTTTCAAGTTCTTCAAAGTATGACATTGGTATGACATTGGTATTGTGGAATTGCATTAAATCTGAAGGGTACTTTGCATAGTATCAATAATGAATCTAGCTTTTTGGAGAACCATAAACAATAACATTTAAAAAAGTTAAATGAAAACTTTCCCAGCCTAGAACATGCTCATGGCTGGAAAGTTTTCTTTTAACTTCTTTGAACTTGATTCTTCATGGTCCTCCAAAAAGCTGGATTCACTTTCATATTTAAAAAGAGGTAGACAAGATAACATTGGCAATCTTATTCATTATCATTTTTATACATTTTATTTAAATGTTTTATTTCCATGATACAATCAATTATTTTCCATGAATATGTACATAGACTTCCACATAGATATCTAAATGTGGGGGAATTTGCATTAACTAAATGGTGTAAAAGGATCTTATGTCAGTTTCTCTTTTAGAGAATACAATTAATGATTTGGATTTTTATTTTTGCTTCTACAGTATACTTTATTAAGCATTTTAATAAAGTCTATTTTTAAACCTAATTGTTAAAAGGATTTTTAACATGGCTATTTTCAATCTCTTTAAACTTTGAATTCTGTTTCCTCCCAGCCAACCCATTTTAACCTCCTAATGGGTCCCTTTCTTTTCCTTGTTAAATCTTAACAACCTATTACTAGCTTTAGGCTGGTCTGGCTTTCTATACAAACATATGCTGTCTTTGAAATTATAAGTGCATAAAGGCTTTTTTTGGTCAGATAAGGGCATGGGGTACAGCCAAATTAACTGGAAATGCTCATATCTAAAAGAAATCTGCAATGAAGGCTTATTATGGAGAGAGTGATGAGGTGAGAAACCAATGAGGTTTCTGTATGGCTTACTGTACTTGCTGTTTGACAAATGCATCCTTTAAAAATAAAAACCCGCTTTTCACTTAAAAGGAATGAATAGCATCATACCACCACTTTTCCTCTTTTCCTTCTATCTCCATTTTTATATACTTGTCTTAATACATTGACTGGGCCAAACTAATTAGTTTCTTTATCCCATATGGTAGACTTTTACTCTATTTATTCGCAAAATTCCTTAAAAAAAAAAAAAAAAGCAAAACTTGTTGCTATGAGGTCCATAATTTCTTTAGTTTATCATTTTCTTTCTAGATGGATAAATCCTAAAGAGACTTTGAAATAAATTGAAATTACACTGAACATGTTTTTTCAGTGAATAGCATTATTTGAAATAAATCACAATAGATTATCCAATTATCTTAGAATACATAACATTCTTAATATTTAATCAAGTTTATCATACTCAATCTGGTACTAAAATATGGGTAACATAAGATCACTGAACACATAGAATAATAAAATTTTAAGCAATGTTAATATGCATCGATATCTATGAGCTATGCATGAGCAGGGGCTTACATGGTTCAAATTAGAAAAGGTAAGAAATTATAATTAGGAAAGCCAGTTCTGAGAAGATTTTTGTATGTAAGTTTGCAGACTACTCTATTAATACTACACATTCTTATTATATAAGAACTACACATTGAATAAAATCCATTGGTTTAGGCACTTCATTTTCCTCACCTTAAATCTTTTTAGTCTGTTTTTTGTGACTACTCTACTCTGTCCACATTAACACTTTTGAACCTAGCATAGTAAACAAGTGTTTAAGGTGTTCCTTAAGACTTTAAGAAACCGGTAAAGAACAGAAAGCAGGCTGGATTAGGGATTCAGATGTGAATAATGATAGTTACCCCTATTAGTAAAATGAGAAGTTTGAAGATTGCAGGCAACCAGTATGACTTCTTCAGTAATTGGAAACAGAAATGGAGGAAGATTTCCTTTATTTGTGGTCACTCTTCAAAAGCAATATTTGGTTCATATCTAATGACTGATGACACCACACATGCATACCTAGAGAATGAGAAGGTGTATTACTGACAGCATTGAGGTCTCTGGGGAGAGCAGGGTAGGTTCTTAACTAGGTCCTAAATGGCTTGAGAGAGCATGAATCAGAGACGGGTGTGAGATTTAACTGAGAGTGGAAGACGAGGTCTCAATGAAGGCTCCCATGCATGAGAAGGGGCTCACATGGTTCTAATCTCCCTTATGTGTGAAGAAAGGGAATAGCCAGGCTTTCCCATCAGCTATCCAGATGCAAAGCACAGAGGAAGAGAGAGAGAGGCAAGGCTTAAAAGCGGTCAGCAGTCAAATGTTAAACAATGGGGTCAGACTTCTCATTATATTTCAGATTGCAAATTTATGCAATCTATTCTCAAGAAAAATGTCTAGTTTTTTATGACAAATTTCCTCAGGATTTCTAGGTTACATTCAAAACTTAGGTTTATTATCCTGTTTACCCGATACTGGGAGGGAATGTCCATGTTCTCTGATGCTTATGTAGAGGTTGCAGCTTCTAGAACAGCCTTGCTTGTTGAACGCACCAGGCATTGCCTCCTTGCCATTGATCAAGAGGAGGCCTGCAAACAGTTAAAACACAGAAAATCTCCATCTACAAGAACAGTCCTTCAGAGCCCTCTGCGGTTGTCACTGACTCCAAAGTCACTGATGCAAGTATCAACTGGCCTGTGCAGGCCTCTGTGGAAATTCTCAGGGAAAAGACTTAAAAGAGTCTCTCTGGAAAAGGAAGGGTGTTCAAAACCTCACTTAGGTTGCTGTGGGTGGAGGAGACAGCAACAGTTTCAACAATAGTAAAAAATACCCTGCCCATGCAGAGCAGAGTTTGGCTGTAACTTCTTGCGGAAATTCCCTACACTGAGAATTGTGATTTATTTCTGGGCAAATTCCCACCCTGACCCTCACTGTGTTAGAGGTCTCAAAGGTCTTCTAAATGTACTTACAGAAAAGCCATTGTTTCATTTCCTGTGTCTAAGTTTTTTCTTCTTATTACTTGTACTTAGCATGTGAAAAATACACTGTCCATAGGTAATGATTATGCCTTCTTCTGGAAAGTCTGAATATTTTAGGTTTTTTGTTTGTTTTTTAAAGCCAGATGTTTCTAGGAATGTATAGAGCACATCAAGAACTCTGCTGTTTTTGGTCAATTCTAATGATGTGACATAATAAAGTATGTATGTGTCTGTGTGGGGGTGATAACTGATGTAGGCGGCGACTCAAGAAAGTGTCTTTGAGAGTATCACATTAAGAAAATATTAAGCGAATCCTGAAAATGGCCATTTTCTTTGCCTCCCCTTCTCCTCCTTCTTCCTCTTTCATTCCTGCCCTTTGCTCTTAGAATAGTGACTAACCAACCAGAATCCTTTCCTCAGGCTTCTAGTTGGGTTTGGTTCATTGATTGGATGGAGCTGTGTTCCTCTACATAAGTGCAAAGCTCTTGAGAGGAGACCCTTTCTCACAGCTATAGGTAAGCTAGGCTTTCTCTGGGTGGAGTAGCAGCTGCATGCTCCCTGTTCTTTCTGATCCTGGTGTGATGACTTTCATATGGTTGCTATCCTCGTTTTTGGTTTCTCCTTGATCTACCCAGACTTTGCAAATAATCCTCCCATTAAAATCTCCCGAATTACTCTAACTTTGCTCCACTCTTTTCCTACTTTGGCTAATTCACTGAAAAACAAAGTATTAGTCATGCAAATTTAGGGGAAAGGTATGACAAGCAAAAATATAAGCAAGTGCGTTTGTGTGAAAACATACAGATACAAGTTATGCTACCACGTAAAGGTGGTAAATTAACAATAAAGCACACAGGCTGCTTTTGATTGGTGATTTTATTATATTGTTCAACAGACATTTTGATGGCTGTTTTTGTAAGGCACTGGCTAAGTACTGCAGCTATGTAGATCCTATTCAAATAGGATTTCACCAGATTCATTCATGAATTTGGGTTTGTAAACAGACAATATTCTTTTGGTATTTTGCTACTTGGAAGTTAAAGTAGAAGTACATTTTCACAGTGGGGATACTTAAAGACCTCCTTTCTTAGTAGCAAATTTTCTGTTCCTTCATGCTCCACCCCCCCCACACACACACACACATATACACATCTATAAAGCAAATTTTTAATTTATTCGAAATGCGGTTTAATATTTGAAGTTGTCTCCAACAAAGTCATTGTAGCCTCCTTTGCTACAGGTTTTATACTTCAAAGCATATTATAATTAGTTTCACTTCCACTTTAATACTGCTTTAAATTGCTTTTATGAGAACATTGTTTTCTGCTTTGGAGTCATGTAATGCTTTGATATGATTAATGGTGGTCTTATATTTCATTCACTAGTTCAGTAGAAGAATTAAGCATTTAATATATAGTTTTTCTCAAAACATCCTTATGAAATAAATACATGCCAAAATTTTGTTCCATGCGTGTTTTCATTAGATATTAAATCAGTAAAGAAAATGTAGTTTGGCGAAATAAGAGGGAGTCCAGATTCGTTTTGGTTTTCTGGTTTGGTCTTGTTTTTACAGTAACTTTTATCAGCCCTCTTCCCTATCATGAAGCTTACAAAAGTCTGGGCTGTTTCCATTGCTTTTCCTGTTTTTGTTTGGCAGATATTCATGCATCTTAAAAATATGCCTTCCTTTAAAAGCCAAACAAAAGAGGGTAAGATGCTTTTCTGAAATTTTAATAATATTTTCTTTAAGTTCTAAAGATTTCATATAATTTTACTTTTGTTTAGACCATACATTTGATTACAAAAAACTCAGCTATTTCTCTTGTTCATATTTTTTACTTTCATTGGTGGCCTGGTTTTAAGAAAAATGGTCTTTCTCTTTTTCCTGTTAACATATTTGTCACATATTTGTCTAGGATACACTTTAAGAAAGTTTCTTGGGGTGAATTTTGATTCTTGTCTTCTCTCACATTATGAACTCATTCATCCATTTTAAAGTTTTGTTTTAGTTTTGAAAATTATGTTCTGCTTCAATTATATGTTTGAACATAGAATAAATGTAATAAAGAAGATAGAATTGGATAAACTACAAACAAGTGTATTATCTTGTGTATGGTGCTCTGTCTCCATAGAAATTAAAGAATATTCTGAAATAGTTTAGGTTAATTTTTGCTCATTTATTTATGGTTCATTTACATTGCTCTTTAGAAGGCATGAGAGGTAGAATGTCCTCTCAGAGACGTTCCTGATTGTGGAAACTGTGACTATATAATATTACATGGCAAAAATTGGAAAAGACTCAAAATTTGAGACATATTAAATTGTATCTATCTAGTATCAATTTTTCCCTTTATATTTTGGAGACAGTTAGATGACAGTCATTTAAACATAGAACTCTCAGGGATTTGTCAAAGTGACAATAATGTGATTCATTGTTATAGAGACTAGATGGATTTAGATACTAGATGAAAAACCAAAAAAACTCAATAATATTGTGTACTCTCCATTTATTGGAGCATATGTGAAATTGTCACAATGATATTTTGAAGTTATTGTTAAAGAACAGAGAGTTGTTTTTTTTTGGTTTGTTTGTTTTTGCAGTTTTTGGCCGGGGCCAGGTTTGAACCCACCACCCCCAGTATATGGGGCTGGCGCCCTACTCCTTGAGCCACAGGCGCTGCCCCAGAGAGGTTTTTTATACAAAATAGTTCAGAAGTAGTAGATCGGTCACATTCAAGAAACTGGTAGAATGAAGATTGGCTTCATCTCAGTAAATGCATTATAATCCGATACTTGCTTAAACCATAATTTAAAGGTCATCAATGGTTCACTCACATTTCTTTCATGTCAGTCAATGAAGAATTGTAGTGAACTCTCTTTCCAATATTTGTTTTTCCATCCATTTATTTCTCTCCATACTCACTGCTACCGCTTTAATATTTATAATCTGTTTACTACTAAGTGCCAAAGGCACAACTAAGCACATTCACAAATTCATTACAATCCTCCTACAATCCCTAATACTGCTGCTGTTGCATAAATCTTTTGAAAAGATAAAGAATCTGGAATGTGAAATTTTATAACTTGCCCAATACCATAAGTAGTAAATAGAAGAGCTGAGGTTTCAACTTTGACCATCTTGTTCCATAGCCTGCATATGACCATTCCATCATCTTCTCTGCCAAGTCCCAGATTCAAGGTCCCTCCACATTTTACAGATACTTCAATACTCGCTTCTTACTGGAGGTTTATCTATGGAACTGCTGCCACTTACTATTCTTGCTTAGTTTTAGTGAGTTTTCTATTGTGAAAGAATTGGTTAAGAGGCACTTCCTAGATTTTCATTATAAAACACAAAAGAATCAGATTCTTCAAAAATAAATAAGATTTTTTTTTAATTTTTTTTTTTTGAGATAGAGTCTCCTTTTGTTGCCCTGGTTAGAGTGCTGTGGCATCATAGCTCACAGCAACCTCAATCTCTTGGGTTCAAGCAATTCCCTTGCCTTAGTCTCACAAGTAGCTTGGAATACAGGAGCCCACCACAATGCCTGGCTAGTTTTTTAGAGAATGGGGATCTCACTGTTGCTCAGCTGGTCTCGAATTTCTGAGCTCAAGTAATTCACTGGCCTCAACCTCCCGGAGTTCTAGGATTATAGGCGTGAGCCACCGTACCTGACCCCAAGGAATCAGATTCTTAAAAATATGTTTCTTTCTGTTCCCATCTTTGGAAGTCTGACTATGCACATATGACAAAAGTTCAGACTTTGGGCTGATTCTACCTGGGAATCTGAATTAAAGAAAATGATACACAAAGTCAGGAAGAACTGTGAAAAATGTTTATAAAAACATGGAGGAAGCATCTAGAATCTCGGGAAAATTTTGAGAGTTCATCACGTAAGGTATCGAATACCAGTAGCAGTGGCATTGGCCAGTTCCCATCAGACTATGTCTTGACTTTCATTTGGCTGTGTTTCCTGTTGTTTACCCTTTCTTGATTCCTGTCTGATCTGATCCTTCAAACTTCTGGATGATTCTCTGGTTTACGTGGTCATATTCCAAATAGTTCCTTTCACATGTGAGTTAAAGTCTGTTTCAGACGCTCGCAGTTGAGAACCTTAATAGTCTTTCAGCTCCCACTCTTGACATGTTTGCGTTCTGTTATCACCTTGGCACCCAGAGCAGTCTTTTAGAAAGCTTAATTGATATTACTTCTCTGATATAAACTCACAATTGTACTGAGAATAAAATGCAAACTCTTTACTGGGGCTTACAGGCTTATAACATCGACCAATATATATCCTCTTATCTACTTTTGTTACCTGCCGTGTGTCAATCTCTCTGTGGTTTTCTGAGCTGTTCCCTCTGACTGAACCACATGGTTCAATAAATATCTGTTGAATAAACAAATAAAATGGCAGATGAATCATTTGTTGTATTTTGGCTGTACCATCCTATCTCTCCCTTCTTTTCATTAGCATTCTGATCTCCCTTTAGGAAAACTATCTTAGGTATAGCCTTGATGGGAAGTAAGGCACACTTTCCACATGGAAACAGAGGAGACCAGATGCTCATTCTTTCAGTTCCATAAATGCAGGTTGAATGAGGAGCATAGAGTCAGCATCCAGGCTGCATGACCAGGCAAGGGTGGAGAGATGGGTGAAGGTCATATTTTACTCAGTGGCTGGCATCTTCCTTCTACCTGTCTGACTCTGCTATGACAGGGTCTCACTTTATCACCCTCAGTAGAGTGCTGTGATATCAAGCTCACAGCAACCTCAAATTCTTAGGCTTAAACAATTCTCTTGCCTTTGCCTCCCAAGTAGCTGTGACTATAGGCACCTGCCACAATGACTGGCTATTTTATTGTTGTTGTTATTATCCTAGTTGTTTGAACCCACCAGCCCCGGTGCATATGACTGACACTAACCACTGAGGGATGGGTGCAGGGCCACCAATATTATATTTCTTACTTAAGATATGAACAGTTAATTCCTGATGCTAACTGCCAAACATTTCTCTGGTAATTGTAGCCTATTAATCTAGGTCTTACCATAGAGAAATAGAAAGCTTATTTGAAGTTTAAAGTATAAGACCAAGGTATAACCACAGTATAGTTGGTTGCATTTGTAGTTGGAAATACAAAGAAAGGGAATGAAAATGATTCAGAAAACTTGGCTTATTAATCATGGTCATGTTCCTAGATTGTCCTATATGTTCTTTGGAAGAAGATCCATTCTGTCTCTGCCTCAGGTAGTATCACATCTGTGGAAAGATAAAACATATTTCTCAAAAATAGTTAAATGAACATAGTGTTTATTAAAATGGAAGTTAAGAATTTGTATGAAGACCTAGTGTTCTGTGGCATAAAGCCCTATAAGACTAAATTGGTCTGGAGATAATTAAGGACCCATGAATGTTGAGTTGTGTGTAGTTCTATTATATGAATATGATATGTACTAGGTGGAGTTCACTACAAATACAACCCCATCACATTCTCATTGCCCTGGAGTTCACTGGAATAGGAAGTGTTTATGATTTGGGGAAAATTTTATTCAAAAATTGAGTAAAAACTATTATCCTTATTGGATTTATTAGATGAAGGTTGTGTGTTCTCCTGCCAGGGAGTTGTTTTTCTATGTTCATGACCTTAATTACTTATAATATTTTTTTTGCTCTATGATCCATTCTCCAAATAGCTGCCAAGGTGATCTTTTGCAAATATAGTTTAGATCACATTATTCCCCTGCATAAACTTGAAGTAATTCCCATCATATTGCCTTAAATCAACTTTCTTATTATGTGCTGAGGGGGCTGACTTTATTAGAGTACATGTCACAGTTTCTATCATCCAGCCACACTGGATGGCTGGTTCTTTGTCACTCAGAGTTACCTCCACCTAGAATTCTATTGCTGCACGTATGCCTCAACGAGGTTGCACCTCAAGTGCCAACACTTCAAAGACTATCTTTTCCATCCTCTCCAGTTACCTCCTTTTCCCTTACTTTGTGTTATCTTTACAGATTTATGGCTATATGTGCAGATTTGTTACATGGATATACTGTCTGGCAGTGATGGCTGGGCTATTGTATCACACTCACCCAACCAGTGAACATGTACCTGTCAGGCAGATTTGCAGCACTTAGCTTTCTTATATTTGGGTATTTGTTTACTCATTTTCTATCTCTCCCATTTTAATTTAAGCATATTGACTAGGAAATCTGTTTGTCTTCACAAAGAAATTCCCTGAATGTAGAACTGTATCTAGTACAGGTAAGTAAATGAATAAGGAGCATTTTGTATAAAATTTGTGGTGAATATTAGTAAACAGTGCTCCACTTGCTGACAGGGCTGTGGATTTATTACTGAATGAGACCAAAGTACCGTGGGAGGCCAAGTTAGTGGGTGATATAGGATAAAACCACCTGAATTACTCTCTCAAATGGGTCTCTGATGATATATTCTTAGTTTAAGTGACTGTGGCTCCCTGTAATGAAAATACTCTTTGTGTACCTGTAGACATCAAATCTTTTGCCAAGTCATTAGCTCCCCTTACTCCTACTATAACTTCAGAAGCATTTCAGCCCAATACAAAAGCCTTGTTAGAAAGGAAATGTAGTCTGGGGTTTTGCCAGAGCAAGACAGAGCTAGATGCAGAGCTCTATTAGCTTGGCTCGTCTGCCAGATTTTACAGCCAAGTCAATTCATCCTTTGGGCTTCCTTTCAATACTTCTTGGAATTACACCTGCAGTGAAGTGTGATTCCAAGGCCGTCCTTAAGTAAGCAACTAAAATGGAGGGGCATAATAAGCAATAAGAATTGTTGGAACAAAAAGTAGAGTGGATAAATGAGTTATTAGGTGAGGTTTTTACAGAAAGATGACATTTGAATTCAGGCTTAAAAGATGAATAAAATTTCACCAAGCAAAAAAAGAAGCAGGAATCCCAGGTACATGTTATAGAATATACAAAGAAACAGAAGTGAGAAATGCACCATGTGGGAATGGCAGGCAGTTTGGCCTCACTACATTATGAAGGAGGATGAGAAATCAAGGCATTGTGAAAGTGGAGACTGGAAAATCACAGGAGTCCAGTTTCTGCTGCCTCTTGAGGTTTACAGAGTTTCAAATTCATTTTATGTGTAATAGGAAACCAAAGGTGTCTTTTATTATGATGAATTTCAACATCACTATTGTGTCTCAAGCATTTACTTTTTTTTTTTTTTTTTTTTCCAAAATATGTATGTATTTATAGGGTACAAAAGAAGGCAGCTTAAAAATTTGGTGGGGAGTGAATGAATGAATAGGTTGCAGTATACATATTTTTAGAATTACTACTACTTCTAAGGAAGGGGAAGGGAGGGGGGAGGTTTGGGTGGAGGGAGGGTGATGGGTTGGGCCACATTTATGGTGCATATTTTTATCTATAATAATAATAAAAAATAATAATAATAATAAAAAAAATCAGTTGTATTTATTTTATTTTATTTCATATTTTATTTCATAGTTGTATTTATTTTATTTTATTTCATAATCGTAGCTGTGTACATTAATGTGATCATGGGGCACTGGTTTTAGTTATATTTATATGTATGCATTTATATGGTAAAAATATGTTTTGGTTAAATCTTCTTTGATCAGAACATGATAAAATGAAAAAAGGGAAAAGTTTTCTTCTACAACTAATTAAATCCTTAAACATTTCATACCTTAAAAGTTCTTCTAGAAAAAAACTTGATTTTTGACAAATGTTCAAGCAAATACTATTTTTTATTTTCAAAATTTAATAGTAATTCCCTTATTATTCTTTGAAATTTTACTCTCTTCTTAATCTTCCAATACATTTGTTTTGAAGGGCACTATTGAGAAAGTATTCACAATCATAACATTTTACTTTCGTGTACTTAAATCTATCAAGTAATCAGACTGTGATTCAATAAAATTTGTTCATGACATTTGTATAGAAGTAGATAATTTCATAGATGTCAAAATATGATGAAAACTTGATTATTTGGTTAAAGTCATTAAAGGAGTGAATCAGCTATATCTTCTTTATTTCTTTTATAAGTAGTAGATCTGCAATGTGAGCTTATTTTAATGTCTTTCTTTTGAAATTCCTTAACTTTTATAACTTGGCTTTTTGATAGGCCTTAGTATAAGTTACTGATAATTCCTTTTTATCATTCACAAATATAGCTTGAGACCTTTGGTCAGAAAGATAAGCTAAGGTATTAATTAACAACTTAATTAGGTTGTTAACTACAAACTAGGGTTCAAGTTCTCTACCTAGGTGAGTTTTCAGTTCTGAATGATTGCTTTGGTAATTACCCTATGTCTTTGTCGATAATTTTAGTACCTGTATTTCACATCCTTTTTTTTTTCTTTTTTTGGGGGGGAGGAGAGGGTTGTTTTTTTGTTTTTGAGACACAGTTGCCCTTGGTAGAGTGCTGTAGCATTACAGCTCACAGCAACCTCAAACTCTTGGGCTTAAGTGATTCTCTTGCCTCAACTTCCCAAGTAGCTGGGACTACAGGTGCCCGCCACAACACCTGGCTATTTTTCTGTTGCAGTTGTCATTGTTACTTAACTGGCCCAGGCTGGGTTCAAACCCTCCAGCCTTGGTGTATGTGGTTGGTGTGGTAACCCCTGTGCTACAAGCGCTGAGGCTTATTTTTTTATTTTTTATTTTTTTTGAGATAGAGTCTCACTATGTCACCCTCGGTAGAATGCCGTGGCATCAGAGCTCACAGCAACCTCAAACTCTTGGGCTTAAGTAATTCTCTTGCCTCAGCCTCCCAAGTAGCTGGGACTACAGCACCCACCACAACGCCTGGCTATTTTTTGGTTAGAGTTATCATTGGTGTTTGGCAGGCCCAGGCTGGATTCAGCATATGTGGCTGGCACCCTAGCCACTGAGCTACAGAAGCAGAGCCTCTTTTTTTTCATAAGTAGTGATTTTAAAGGTTTGGCAGTGTTGCTGGAATTTGTTAAAATGTAAAGCTGTAGGTTAATGATAGGAGGTATTTGAGGTAGATCTATGTGGAACAGCTCAACCTTTGTCCACAACCCTTTTATCAGTTGTATGCAACCCCCTCCCCCTCATTAATTGTAGCTCAACTCCTTCTCTCCACCTAGGGAGTGTTTAACCTTCAATCTAAAATCCAACCATTATTGATTTGAAATATGGGCACATTTTATCAGTAACAAATTACTGGAGCATTCCTCTTGACACTTTGCTTTATGGCCCTTTGGTAGAGGGCCGTGGCATCACACAGCTCATAGCAACCTTCAGCTCCTGGGCTTAGGTGATTCTCTTGCCTCAGCCTCCTGAGTAGCTGGGACTACAGGCACCCGCCACAATGCTATTTTTTTGTTGCAGTTTGGCAGGGGCTGGGTTTGAACCCGCTACCCTCGGCACATGGGGCCGGCACCCTACTCACTGAGCCACAGGCGCCACCCCTCCTCTTGACATTTAATCACACTACCCTGACACACATTATGCCTCATGACTCCTAGCAAAAAAAAAAACAAAAAACAAAAAAACCCCCAACAAACTATTATAGGAGTCATTACAATGCAATGGGAAACAAGAAACAAAAGATAAAAATAAAGTTTCTCTCCCCACCCTTGTTAAAGGAGTAGCCTTTGTTAGCTACTAGCCTTTCTCTGCCTCAGTTCTCATTACATACAAAATGAGAGCTACAAGAGGTTCTTGTGAAAATATTGGTAAGTTTAATGGGAAATGCCTGTGGCTCAAAGGAGTAGGGCACTAGCCCCATATGCTGGAGGTGGTGGGTTCAAATCCAGCCCCAGCCAAAAACTGAAAAACAAAAAAAAGAAAAAGAAAATATTGGTAAGTTTAATATTATTGTCTTGAGAGCTGAAGTTCAGTAAGATAGGATGGAGGGCCTAGAGAAGCAGAGAGGGATTAAAATGTGGAGAGTCTGGAATTATAGGTTGAGGAGTTGGATCATGATGTAATGGAGGTGTGGTAAGATTATTGAACATAATTCTCAATATCTGTGTCTTAGTTGGAAAACATGCAGCAGTGTGGAGAATACAGGAGAGAGATGGAAAAGGTCCAGACAAGAGATGTTGATGGTAATTGCTGTGAAAGTTGGAAAAACGGGATTAATTCAAGAGGTAAGGAAGAGAGTCCATTGTAGAAGCAATAGGATTTGGTTGGATGTGAGAACTGAGGAAAGTATTCAATGGAATTAGGTCTTGTGGTCTCAAGAGTTGAAGATGCTGTGCAGTTAACCGAATGGAAGCACAAGAACTGCGTGTGTGAGAGAGAAATAGGTAAAGTGGGGCAGGGAATAAAGAATGATTTTGTCAGGGTGCCACCTGTGGCTCAGTGGGTAGGGTGCCGGCCCCATATACCGAGGGTGGCGGGTTCAAACCCAGCCCCAGCCAAACTGCAACAAAAAAATAGCTGGGTGTTGTGGCGGGTGCCTGTAGTCCCAGCTGCTTGGGAGACTGAGGCAAGAGAATCGCCTAGGCCCAGAGTTGAAGGTTGCTGTGAGCTGTGACCCAACAGCACTCTAACGAGGGCGATAAAGTGAGACTCTGTCTCACCAAAAAAAAAAAAAAAAAAAAAAAATGAATTTGTCTTGTTTGAAATGCCTGCGTATCACACCTGTATGATGCTTTCCAGCTGGACACTTAGGAGTAGTTCTGGGGAAATTTCTTCCAACGAAGGAAAGGAATACTCTTGTAATGAGAACAGCTCAATCATTTTTATAGGACTCAACCATCAGCGCCCCAAAACCTGAGGTAGTTATTAGTTATTACCTTGCCAGCAATAAAAGCTTGATTACAGCCCCTGATGGCTTATTGCGGGAAGGCCTTTGGTTCCTCCGACTTCCATAGACAAAGTGATAATAATTGTGATTAATTATTGTGTGGCGCAATACAAAAAGACTAGATGCATAGTGGTTTCCAGATGGCGCCTGCAAGGAAACTGGACAGCTCCTCCGATGGTCTTACAGGCCCTTTACAGATCAGGGCCTGTCAGACTTGAGCTGCCCCCAGCCATGTGGATCTGGGTTTGGACTTTCTTGTACTTCCTTTCTCAGCGCTATGACCTTGAGCACAAGTCCCACGGTCTTTCTTCCTGGCTCACCGACCCCGGCCCCCCGCGCCGAGCAGGGGGCGGGGCTACTCCGAGGCCTGGTCCCGCCCTCCGCCGGCGGCCCCGCCCCTCCCGCCGCCGCCAGCTCCCTCTGACTGTTAGTGCGATTCGCGCCTGCGCTAGCCCTCGCCTCGGAGCAGCCATGATGGTGGGTGTTCTCCGCAGCGCCGAGCTCCGGGCGCGCGGTGGGGGCGGCGGGCGCGGGGCGGACGCGGGGGCCGCGCGGACCTGGCACTAATGTTTTCCTTTGTGTCTCCCCCATTCCATCCTCTCCCCCGGCGCGCCGGGCCCGTGGACCCCGCAGGAAGGCCTGGACGACGGCCCCGACTTCCTCTCAGAGGAGGACCGCGGAGTAAGTTCTCTCTCCTCCTTACTCGCGGGACCCTCGGCCCGCGGGTGTGGTATGGGGAGGGGTCCACCCCGCCCGAGAGCCGCTCCCTCGGTGCCGTCCGCCTTTCGGTTTCCTCGCCTCACCGCGCCCCGCCCTCCTGCAGCCCGTCCTCTCTGGGGGCCGTTTCGATTTCTAGAGGACCCGGGCCGCTTTCACGTCCCTCGCTCTAGGCCTTCTGTGGACCTCCTCCCCGGCCTGGGGCGTAGTGCAGGTTGAGATGTGGAAACGGAGGCGGGAGCTGGAACGCCCCCACCCTCGCCACTTGGAGCTAGACCTTCCAGGCGGCACCTTCAATTTTCTCCTGGTGTGGACCTCAGCAACTCGCTCTTTCACTGTCTCACACACACACATGCAGTACGGGCTTATTCTCAGTTACCCTTTTGCAGGAATTTTTATGGTCGTCGAATAGCAACTTCTCTTCAGTGACCTGCCAGATTTTGCAAAATGCTGGTAGCCCAGGATACTTTTAACTTTTTTCTAATATATATTAAAAAAAAAAATGTCTTTTACAGAGTTTCCTTGATGTTTTTTGCCCTTAGCTTTTTTGAGGATGATTCACAATAACTGTATTTGATGGATGTATACATTGTGCAGTGAGTACCACAGTCAAGCTAACATTCATCGCCCCACCCCTAGTCACCTTTCTGTAAGAACACTTGAGATCTACTCATAGCAAATTTCTAGTATAGGATATATTTTTGTTTTGTTTTGAGACAGAGTCTTAAGCTGGTGCACTGTGCAGAGTGCCGTAGCATCATAGCTAACAGCAACCTCCAACTCCTGCACTCATGTGATTCTCTTGCCTCAGTTTTTCTATTTTTAGTAGAAACAGGGGTCTTGCTTTTGTTCAGGCTGGCCTCAAACTCATGAGCTCAAGCAATCCACCCATCTCAGTGTCCCAGAGTGCTAGGATTACAGGCATGAGCCACTGCACCGGGCCTAGTACACATTATTATTAAATTTAATCACCATTTCATACATCACCTCTCCAGAATTTACTCTTTTTTATTTTTTTGTTTGAGACAGAGTCTCACTGTGTTGCCCTCTGTAGAGTGTGGTAGCATCATAGCTCACAGCAACCTCAAACTATTGGGCTCCAGCCATTCTCTTGCCTCAGCTTTCCTAGTAGCTGGGACTACAGGCGCTGGCCACAGCGCCCAGCATTTTATAGATGGGGTCTTGCTTTTGTGCTGGCTGGTCTCAAACCTCCCTGCCTGGGCCTCCTAGAATTGCTGGGATTACAGGTGTGAGCCACCACTTCAGGTCCGGAATTTACTCATCTTAAAACTGAAAGTTTGTAATCCCCAAATTCCAGTAACTCCTTTTCTACCCTTGATGTTATTTTGAGGTTGGTTACATTCCACTTCAGAAAGGATCTTCGGGTCTCTGATCCTACCTTTTTCACCCCACTCTCCACCTGCAGTTGCTTCTGCCCCACCTCTATTCAATGGCAGTAATATAGTGCCTTGTACATGTGAGCACTTGAAAAATATTGATACAAGATAATGGCTGCTCAGCAAGAATCCATGGTTCCTTAACATTTAATATCCTATGTTTTAGTGTTCTGTTTGCTTTTTGTTATCCATCCTAGATAATATGAGACACATTTGTTAGTGGATGATGGGTGATAAAATATTGTAAGGTCTTTTTTTTTTTTCTTTGAGACAGAGTCTCACTATGTTGCCCTCAGTAGAGTGCAATGACATCACAGCTCACAACAAACTCAATCTCTTGGGCTTAAGTGATTCTCTAGCCTCAGCCTCCCAAGTAGCTGGGACTATAGGCGCCCACCACAATGCCGGGTTATTTTTTGTTGTAGTTGGCATTATTGTTTGACAGACCTGGGCTAGTTTCGAACCCACCAGCCCTGGGGTATGTGGCTGGCTCCCTATTTGCTAAGCTACAGGCACCGACCCGAAATTTTTAGGTTTTATTGCTGTGTGTAATAAGAGATGTAGTAGTAGGGCCAGGTGGGTGGCTCACGCCTATAATCCTATCACTCTGGGAGGCAGAGGTGGGTGGATTGCCTGAGCTCACAGGTTCAAGACCAGCCTGAGCAAGAGTGAGACCCTATCTCAAAAAAAAGCCAGGCGTTGTGGCAGGCACCTATAGTCCCAGCTACTAGGGAGGCTGAGGCAAAAGGATCACTTCAGCCCAAGAGTTTGAGATTATGTGTGCTATGATACAACGAACGGCACTCTACTCAGAGCAGTAAAGTGAAAAAAAAAAAAAAGA
>CAUYPK010020738.1:0-20062 GCA_963574355.1 Loris lydekkerianus | reverse complement strand
CCCCCCCACCCCGCCCCACCACCACCACAACTCCCAGCCGGGGGGGGGGGGGGGGCGGGCCCCCCCAGACAGAGTCTCACTCGGTTGCCCTGGGTAGAATGCTGTGGTGTCATAGCTCACAGGAATCTCAAACTCTTGGGCCTGAACAATCCTTTTGCCTTAGCCTTCCAAGTAGCTGGGACTACAGCTGTGCACCACCACCACACCTGGCTAGTTTTTCTTGTTTAGTAGAGTGATGGTCTTCCTTTTGTTCAGGCTGATCTTGACCTCCTGAGCTTAAGCAATTCAGCTACCTTGGTCTCCCAGAGTGCTAGGATTACAGGCATGAACCACTGTGCCTGGCCATAAAATATGGTCTCAATTTGCTTTCCCAGGTACTAATAATACTAAGCAACCTCCAACTCCTAGGCTTAAGTGATTCTCTTCTCTCAGCCTCCCAAGTGGCTGGGACTACAGGTGGCAGCCACAATGCCCAGATATATTTTGGTTGTAGTTGTCGTTGTTTGGCAGGCCCGAGGTGGATTCAAACCAACCAGCTCCAGTGTATGTGGCTGACGCCCTAGCCGCTGAACTGCAGGCACCCAGCCGGCGCTTTTTTTTTTTTTTTTTTTTTTTTTTTTTGGAGACAGAATCTTGCTTTGTCACTCCTAGGCTGTAGTGCATTGGTGCAGTCTTACCTCACTGTAACCTCAACCTCCTGGTCTCAACTGATCCTCCCGTCTTAGCCTCCCAACATGCTGAGATTTACAGGTATGAGCCACACTGTGCCTGGCTTTCATTTGTTAAAACTAAGAAAGTAACATTGATATGTTCTTAGTAACTAAACTCTAGGTTTTATTTGGATTTAACTAGTTTTTCTGTTCCGGGATCTAATTCTGGATATCACATTGGATTTGAGTTCATGGTGTTTTTTTTTTTTTTTCATTATGTTGTTTTTTTTTTTTAATTATTTATAATTTTGGTTGCTCATTTGAGACACCTGTCCTTTCTGTGCCTTTAAAATTTGCCTTTCTTTTAAAAATCAATCAAGTAGGGACCCAGTTTTGTTATTTTCCATGTGGATAACAGGTTTTAATGCCACATTTACTAAATAGTCCTTCATTTCTCAATTATATGCAGGACTCTAGTTTTCATCTGTGAGTGGGTCTTTCCTAAGTTCTCCAGTCACTTCATTGAAGAATTTGTCTATTTCTGCGCCTGTGTATCACATTGTCCTAAGGGAAGTCCAGATAAGAATCAGAACATTATTCTTCAAGAAGAGTTTTGGATATACCGTAATTGGCCCTTTAGTCTATATAAATTTTGTGAGCTGTTCATGGTAGATTATGGTTGGGATTATAGTGAATCTTTAAGAAGGGTGAATATTTCCACTATATTAAGTTTCTTTATTCATTAAAGGAACACATTTTTCCTACTTAGCTTATATTTTTGTTGCTATTGTAATAGTATCTTTTTTAGACCTTAATTTTCAGATTGCTCGTGACACAGAGAAGTGCATTTGGTATTTGTATGTTGAGCTGATACTAAACTTTCAAGATTCTGATAATTTGTCTTTAAAATCTTTTTTAAATGGATAATCTTATCTGTGAATATAGTTTGTATTTCTTTCTCTTATTGTACCATACATTGTACATTTGTGAGTGCCCATCTTGTCATTTCTTGATTCACACATAGAACTATATGATGCCTTTTTTCTTAATTATATAGAATTTTTTTTTTTTTTTAAAGAGACAGTCTCACTTTGTCACCCTTGGTAGTGTGCCATGGTGTCACAGCTCACAGCAACCTCTAGCTCTTGGGATTAGGCGATTCTCTTGCCTCAGCCTCCTGAGTAGCTGGGACTACAGGCACCCATCACAATGCCCAGCTATTTTTTCGTTGCAGTTTGTCTGGGGCCAGGTTCAAACCCACCACCCTCGGTATATGGGGTCAGCGCCCTACTCACTGAGCCACAGGCACCTCCCAGAAATTTAATACTTTTCTAAAAGTTTTGAAAAAGCAAAAGAATTGGAAGTAAACCAAATCACTTGTAGTTTCATCTTCTGAAACTAAATAGTTAATGTTTTAATGTTTATTTTTTCCAGGTTTTATATAATTATACTTATGTAAAGACAAAGTCATTGCTAGTATTAATGAGCATATTCTTAGGTGCTTAATTGTGTTAGAAATCATGGTTTTTAATGTAAAACAATGGAGAAATGATTCAGTGAATTTATTTGCACTTTTTAAAATGATGCTGCAGAAAAATTCTTCTATATTAATCACCATGTGACTTTCCTATTCAGTAGACATTCTTAAGATAGTTTTCATTTTGGGGCTCGGCACCTGTAGCACAGTGTTTATGGCACCAGCCACATACACTGAGGCTGGTAGGTTCGAACCTTGGACCTGGCTAGTTAAAACAACAATGACAACTGTAACAAAAAATAACAGGGCATTGTGGCGGGTGTCTATAGTCCCAGCTACTTGGGAGGCTGAGGCAAGAGAATCGCTTGAGCCCAAGAGTTTGAGGTTGCTGTGAGCTGTGATGCCAGGGCAATCTCCTGAGGGTGATATAGTGAGACTTTGTCTCAAAAAAAAGGAAAAAATTTTTCATTTTTGATGAATTCTTTCAGTGGTATCCTTTCTACCCACTCTTCATACCTGTTCTTCATGAATCAGGCCTGTTTTATTGCCATGTTTTTCACATTTTGTGCTAAATGAAGTGTTCCAAGGTCTTGAAACAAATTATTGAAGTTTTTTCTGTGCAGCGGCCGACTGGGTGATTTCACTCTTTAAAATGTTCCCTAACTGTAGTGCTGAAGTGCTGCCAGTATCACTAAGCACAGAAGGCTGTGATGTGTCCTCTGGAGAAAATGTGTGTTAGAGAAACTTTCCTCAGGCATCAGTACAGTGCTATTAGTCATGGATTTAATGCTAATGAATCAACAATATGTAGTAAATGAGGTGTTTTTAACAACAAATGCATATAAAGAAGGTTCCATATTGATCAATTCATGGGTCCATGGTGAAAAATGTGACCAGAGGTTCACATTCTAACCCTGTATTTCCCTTAGGAGCAGTGGTTCAGTGTTCACTAATTCAGTATTTATGGCAAATTTTTATTTTTTGAGACAGAGTTTCAAGCTGTTGCCCTTGGGCTTACATGATTCTCTTGCCTCAGCTTCCCAAGTAGGTGAGCCTACAGGTGCCCACCACAATGCCTGGCTGTTTTTTTGGTTTTTTTTTTTTTTTTTTTTTTTTGAGACAGAGTCTCAAGCTGTTGCTCTCAGTAGAGAGCTGTGCCATCACAGCTCACAGCAACCTCAAACTCCTGGGCTCAAGTGATTGTCTTGCCTCAACCTCCCATGTAGCTGGGACAACACCTGCCACAACGCCTGGCTATTTTTTTTGGTTGCAGTTGTCATTGTTGTTTAACAGGTCCAAGCTGGGCTTGAACCTGCCAGCCTTGGTGTATGTGGCTGGGACTCTACTCATTTAGCTACGGGTGCTGAGCCTGTCCAGCTATCTTTTTGTTATAGTTGTCATTGTTGTTTAGCAGGCCCAGGTGGTTTTGAACCTGCCAGCCCTGGTGTATGTGGCCGGCACCCTACCCACTGAGCTATGGGCACCCAGCCTATTTATGGCAACTTTATAGAACATAACTACTACCGATAACAAGAATTGACTGTGAACATACAAGATGAATATGTTCTAGTTAGCTGCATTAAAAAACTACTGCCCATTTTCAGTATTTAGTGTAGTTTCAAGAAAATATGGAATAAAAATTTGGTTTGCTATATTTAAATTCTTTTTTTTTTTTTGCAGTTTTTGGCTGGGGCTGGGTTTGAACCTGCCACCTCCAGTATATGGAGCTGGCGCCTTACTCCTTTGAGCCACAGGTGCCGCCCTATGTTTAAATTCTTTTAAAATAATATTATCTAATAATTATTTTTATTGCCGCTTCATTATGTGAAATTTTCACAAATACTTAAAAATACAAAAACTTTTAAAAGGTCCATTGGACCTTTATGATGAATATTATGAACCTAGTACTGTAGGTTCATAAAAACTGAAGGCATAGGCTTGGCGCCTATGGTACAGTGGTTACTACGCCAATTACATGCACTGAGGCTGGCAGGTTTGAGCCCAGCCTGGGCCAGCTGAACAACGACAACTGCAACAAGAAAATAGCTAAGCATTGTGGTGGGTGCCTGTAGTCCCAGCTTCTTGGAGGCTGTAGCAAGAGAATCACTATGCCCAAGAGTTTGAGCTTGCAGAGATGCCATGATGCTCCACTGAGGGTGACATGGTGAGACTGTCTAAAACACTGAAGGCATAGGAAATCACAGTTCAATGAACACAGCTCACGTAGGTATTAGAGATTGTGACCTGGTGGTGCTCTGGTCATCTAGCTTCATGTAGGGTATCTGGAATGATCTTCCATCAGTTTTCTTTTTTGGATCATTGACAAATAGCTAGAATGACAGTTTGAGGTGGTATTCTCTGATGAAGGTTCCATAGTTCTGTATTTTGTAGGGTGTGGGTTTGTTTGGATTAGAATGGGTTCTGCAGACCTTTAGCATTCTTGGATTTATTATTATAACATTCAAATAGGCTCTGCAGAGGGTCTGTTGGCATGTTATAAATGGGTTCTGCAGACCTTAGCATTCTTGGATTTAATGTTAACAGAGTGTCCATGATTGTGGGTTGCACAAAACCCTTTTCAGGGTACTTCAAAAGCTCTGCTACTTTATTTGTAAGCAATTACTTTAATTGTAGACACCATCAGGGAGAACGGACCCTGGAGTATATGCTTTATCTTATGGCCCTTAATGTGTTTTCTGGAATTGTTTGTTTGCTCATCACTCTTCTCTATTGGAATGAGCTAAAAGATGAGTGGTACATTGTTTATGTCTTTGAATTAAGCGTAGTGCATGATACATACTAAGTACTTTAGAGTTTCCCTGAATAGTATAATCCAGTGAATTTGTAGGTAGATAAATCAATTTGCAAAGACTAAATTACATACCCAGATTACTAATTAGCGGCAAAAGTAGGGTTTAGATTTGTATCAGTGAGGAGATTAATTAGACTATAGGTAGAGTCTACTCTGAAAATAATTTAGTTTGTCCTAAATTAACATCTGAGCTGGTGTAATTGTTCATTTTCCTTTAAACTATATTGCTGCTGTCCAGTTGGCTCACCAAATTCTGTGCAGTTGGGGTTCCAACTCAGCACCCTTCTCAGGCCCTTGTGTGGGCCCTGTCTTCATCCTTATTCTTTATCAACACCTTCTGTGTGAATGCTTTTGGTTTTGCAACTTTTAAAATAAATACTTACGTATCTGTATGGTGATATGTTTCCACCCCGACTGCTTCCCTAAATTCCAGACATACATCATTTATCGAACATTCCTACTTGGATTACTAATTTGCATCCTAAACTTAACATGTTCAGAAGAGAAGCTTTCATTTCCCCGTTGTATGTCATCTCACATTTTTCTTTCCCACCCCGCTGCCAGTCTCTGCAGTTTAGGAAATAAACTACCCTTTTCCCAACTGCTTGGGACAAAAATCCAGGTGCCACCCTTGCTTTGTCTCTCTCTCGCTTTCTCTTTCCCTTCAGGTTATACTTGCAGTTCTGTTCATGTGTCCTGTTAGCCCTTCCTCCAAAGTCAGTACACGATTTAGCTGCTTGGCAACTCATCTTCCTATCCCAGGCCAGCCATCCTTCTCAGCCCAAGCTGTTAACATTAAATCCAAGAATGCTAAAAGTCTTTTAAAGAGACGTATCAGGTAGTATCAGCTATACTTCAGGTATTGGAGTGAGACTTATTTAGGAGAAAACCTAGTGTCCTCATCACAGCCTGTCAAGGCCCTCTTTGATGCTCCGGTCCTCACCTGCTATCCCCCATCCTTACCCCTCATTACATTAGGACCTATCCCTGTCTGTTCCAGGTATACTGGCATTTTCTATGGTCTGAATGTGCCAAGCTCCTTCCTGCTTCCTAGCTTTGCAGCTTTTCAAAGTAGAATGACCTTTTAGCAAAATGTTGCTCCTTTCAGGGAGGTTTTGGGCCATAAAATAGTTCGGTGATTTATATCCTATTCCTTGCTTTTTTTTTTTTTTTTTTTTTTACCTTCAAGAATATATGCCTTATTTCTCAGTGGTTTAGTTTTGGTATAAAACTTTAATTCAGAAATAGTTAAATGAACAAGAATAACTAGGAAAAAGTAAAATTAAGAATAATGAGCTATGGTAGCACCCGTAGCTCAGTGGGTAGGGTGTTGGCCACATACACCAAGGCTGGCAGGTTCAAGCCCAGCCTGGGTCAGCTAAAAACCAATGACAACTGCAACAACAACAACAATAAAATAACTGAGCATTGTGGCGGGCACCTGTAGTCCCAGCTACTTGGGAGGCTGAGACAAGAGAATCACTTAAGCCCAAGAGTTAGAGGTTGCTGTGATGCCACAGCACTCTACCGAGGATGACATAGTAAGACTCTCTCAAAAAAAATAAAAATAAAGAAGAAAAATTAAAATTAAAATAAAAAAGAATAATGAGCTAAATAATTTTAGTAAGACTGTACTGAAATGTGTATGTACCATCATGGTCTTGTTAATGGGGCCATATGCTGATACAACCTTGGAGAGGCCTCGTTTAGTTAGAGCTTTGGGCAAGGAAAGACCTGGCTTTTCCTTAACTTCTTCTCTATTTGTCCCTTTCTCTATGTTTTCCACATGTGTTTCTTTGTAAGAAAAAAAAAAATAACTAATGAAAATAAACGAAGAAGGGGGAGGGAGGTATTCATTTCCACATTCACAAAGTTTCTATGCTTATTAACTTTTGTTTTTTTCTAAGAAAGGTAAATGTCTGGTATTATTAAGAATTGAGTCAGTAGATATTAAATTTTTGAAGATAGTCAATACCTTTCTACTGTATGGAATTTACTTTTTTCAGAATTGTAAAATAAGTTATCACTTATGCAGGAGCATTTATGATGTTCTCCCCGCACATTCTTAAATTTGTTGATGGACTTTAGATTCTCTAAAACATTTTAAAGTATGTAGGATGTACATATTTTACCTTTTTTTTTTTTTTTTTTAAGACAGAGTCTCACTATATTGCACTGGGTAGAGTGCTGTGGCGTCACAGCTCACAGCAGCCTCAAACTCTTGAGTTAAAGTGATTCTCTTGCCTCAGCCTCCCAAGCAACTGTGACTACAGGGGCCCGCTACAATGCCTGGCCATTTTTGTTGTTGTTGCAGTTGTTATTGTTCTTTAGCTGATCTGGGCTGGGTTTGAACCCGCCAGCCTGGGTGTATGTGGCCGGTGTCTCACCTACTGAGCCACAGACACTGCCTATATTTTACCTTTTCTTCACTACAGAAAAATGTTAATATTATTTTCATTTGAAAAATACATGGTCCACAAAGTACTGCTTTCTAAAATAAACATTAATTTCAGATTGCTTAAGAATTTATTTAGATTGAAAGATTTTAGAAGTTTAATAGGAACTTAATAGTGAACCTTTGTTAATGAAAGCACTTATAAAAACTATTTCTATGAATAGCCATGTGACTTGTTATAATTCCTATTTGTTTTATGGATGTGCTCTTCTTATAGCTTGATAAAGATGACATGGTGTACATGGAAGCATATGATAAATTGCTGGAGTCCTGGCTAACTTTGGTCCAAGATGACAAACATTTCCATAAAGGCTTTTTTACCCAACATGCAGTTCAGGTTTTCAATTCCTATATTCAGTGCCACTTAGCTGCTCCTGATGGCACAAGGAACTTGGTAAGTTTTAAGTTAGATGGTAATTAATCTATTTCATTATAAGGCTGTATTTCATCGTGTTATATATTATGGGATACTAGAAGTTTAGGATGAGTTCACTCAGAAGATTTGCTGAGAGCAAAAGTGGTCCTGATTGTCTAAATGAGTTCTTGCTATGTGGTATGCTTCTTGTACTTATGTCTTTCTTAGTTTTTGGTTACCCACCTCTTTCTTTCTTTCTTTCTTTCTTTCTTTCTTTCTTTCTTTCTTTCTTTCTTTCTTTCTTTCTTTCTTTCTTTCTTTCTCTCATTTATTTATTATTAAATCATAGCTTTACATTAATGTAATGATGGGGCACCATACACTGGTTTTATATACCATTTGACATATTTTCATCACACTGGTTTAACAGCCTTCCTGGCATTTTCTTAGTTATTGTGTTGAGATATTTATATTCTGCCCATCTCTGTCTTTATAGTTTGCAAGAGATATAAGTGATTTGGATCATGAATCTTAACAGTCTTTTCAGCAACAGAAGTTAAATTTTCCAGTGTGGGAGGTGGGTTGTGGGTGTGCATTTAGCTGTGATTATTACATGAGGTTGGAGAATTGAGTTCCCAAACTCATCCTAGAAAAAAATGCTACATACCTCATTGCTAAATATCACTAAGGTCACCTTCGAGCTACTCCCCTTGAGAAGCTATGTACCGATGCCAGCCCCTACTCCACTTTTCAAAGCAGTTTTGGAATTCTTTTTCTGGAATGGCCATTAGAACTGCTATTGTATGAGGTCTGACAATTACGTTCACAAACTCATCCTTGAAAAAGTGCTACATACCTCATTACTGATATCACTACAGTCACCAGATGGCCAAGGGAACTTAATTGTTCATCCTTTTATGCACCAAAGGGCAGTACGCCTACTTCCTCTACAGCTACCTGTATAGTTAGAAAGGAGTTCCTGGATAGCTGCCTCAGAAGCATGGCTCTGGCTTGGCCCAGTCCTCTTTTCCATAGGCAGTGTTGATGCTGTTTTGTAGTGCCACAGACATTCATGTTTTTTTGAAAAGGTAATACAGTTTGTCATAGTTTGTTTCTTTCCTCTGTAATAGACTGCCAATGGTGTGGCTTCTCGGGAGGAAGAAGAAATAAGTGAACTTCAAGAGGATGATCGAGACCAGTTTTCTGATCAACTAGCCAGTGTAGGAATGCTAGGAAGAATTGCTGCAGAACACTGTATACCTCTTCTGACAAGGTACACACAGTCCAGAGAAACCCCATGGAGCAAATACTTTCTATTCACAATTCCCTGGAGAGCATTTAAAGTGTTTAAAGACTTTAAACACCCCCACCCCGTATCCCAGCACTCTGGAACGAATGGACAAACATACTCATGATTGCATTACTTGCCTTATACATTTGGAGCCCAGGCACTACAGCATAGATCGCAGAGAGATTATGGAAAACATGGTATGAGAAATGATTTAAACCATATCAGTAAAAACTTGGAATAACCAGTTTTCAAATGCCTGTTGTAAACCTTGATTGTTTGTAAAACAGTGTTTTAATTCTATATCATATACAACAAATCATAATTCCTATAGTGCTATGAGAATAGTTGTGTTTTTAAGGTTCTTATATGTGTGTTTTTATGGCAACACATTAATTTATGTTTCTAATATATGAAAGTTTGTGTTGTTCCAGGTCTTTGCTTATTGAACTTTATGAAACTATGATTCTTTTCCTCTTTTAGTTTATTAGAAGAAAGAGTAACAAGGCTCCATGGTCAGTTACAGCGACATCAGCAACAATTGCTTGCTTCACCTGGTTCAAGCACTATTGACAACAAAATGCTTGATGATCTCTATGAAGATATTCATTGGCTTATTTTAGTTACAGGTTGGTTGGTTGTTCCTTTTAAAAATGTAATTGCCAATGGAGCAATTTAAGCCATAAAAGAAGCTTTCTGTGTTAAAAACAATAGTTCACACATAATATTGGATGAAATTTGGATACAACTGTTGTCTGTCACAGAGCTATGGATGTATTTTTAAAAAACACTGGCTGACGTTTATTCTGTGCCTATTGCACACCAATGTTTTATGTGGATCTTTTTGTAGCCCACTGAGTTAGTTCTGTTAGGTATTGTTATCATCATCATTGTCATCATCATTATCCCCATCTAATAGTTGAAAAAGCTGAGACTTAGAGAATATAAGAAAGTAGCCCATGGTCATACTGCTGTCAATTTTTGGAGCCAGAAAGTAAATCTAGTCTGACTTGTAGAGTCTTCTTCCTTAACCACCATACTCTTAATCTTTGTTTATTTTAAACAATCAGGAAAAAAATCTTACTTTTTGGAAAGGCATTCCCCAATATAGATTTCTGATATAGGCAATAGCAGAATTTGTTTTAACTTTACAGAATATGTTACTGAAAATTATTAAAAGGTAGATTAAAAAGCCTACATGCCCCTATGAATTATAAACTTGATGAACAAAAGTTTGTCCTTTGTTCTTTTCTGTATTTTTGAGGGTTATCTGAGAAACAGAAAGTTTATCAACTTGAAATTAACAGGTTAACATTTATAATTTACTTTTACATCAATTTATATGATGGATATAAATAAAATAAAACTGAAAACATTTATAGTACAATTTGATAAATGTAGATTTGTTAAGTGTTCATTTTTAATTTTTTTTAAACTAAAGGCTACCTCTTAGCTGATGATACTCAGGGAGAGACTCCGCTAATACCTCCAGAAATAATGGAATATTCCATTAAGCATTCATCTGAAGTTGACATTAATACAACACTTCAAATTTTGGGATCTCCAGGAGAAAAGGCTTCTTCCATCCCAGGGTACAACAGAACAGATTCTGTGATTAGGTAATATGAACTCTATAGCTGTGCTCTTGTAATTTATACTGTTTTATAAATTCTGAGTTGATGGGTAGATGACTGGAGTGATAGGCTCGTTGTATATCGGATATATGATAAAAACACAACTTGGAGAAGCCTTGAAATACATAAGGATGGCAAGTATTGAGTGTATTTAGGCAATGCCACTCTACTGAGAATTGACAGATATATCCAGTATTGAAGAAAATAAATGTCAAATTATTCCGAATATAATGAGTCTTAGAAGGGACATTCCCTCTAATTTGCTATAAGCATAATGCTTGTCCATCATAAAGCAGAACTGATTTGTGTACAGGCAACCTGAATAAGGAAATCCGATGAACATTAGCAAGTATTTATTGTTCATAAAAGCTTAAACTGCATTTCAGTAAGTTTCTTAAGAACTGTAATTCAAGCTCGGCACCGGTAGCTCAGTGGCTAGGGCGCCAGCCACGTACACCAGAGCTGGCAGGTTCGAACCCAGCCTGGGTCTGCCAAACAACAATGACAATTACAACATTACAGCCAAAAAATAGCCGGGTGTTGTGGCAGGCACCTATAGTCCCAGCTACTTGGGAGGCTGAGGCAAGAGAATCGCTTAAGCCCAAGAGTTTGAGGTTGCTGTGAGCTGAGACACCACGGCACTGTACTGAGGGCGACATAGTGAGACTCTGTCTCAAAAAAAAAAAAAAAAAAAAACAACTCATATCTCATAAAATGGAAGTATTTATTCTGAATATGTACGACATAAGAGACCTACCAGGGACAGCAGAGTGCCTCAAATGAAAGTATTCATGTTAATCTTCCTGATGATAATGGCAAAATTTTCATTAATATTTAGTGGTGAAATTAAGGAAGGCTAAAGTGGACTAAATGTGCTCCTACAAGTGGATTGAAAACATTTTAAATTTTAGTGTCTTTAAATTTAGGTTGTAAGCAGAGATGCAAGTATTGATAATAACATGGGTTTTTGTCAGTTGCAAAATTAGTAACTCAAACGGTGCTGTCCCTTTCCTTCTTTTTTTAATGCAAAAATATATAGATATAGTTAAACATGCACAATAGAAAGTATGATTTTTTTTTTTTAAAGTTGAAACATTAAGATGGTATCAGGGAATCGTTTGGGAATTTATTTCCTTTGTTGTTGCATTCTCTTGCTTGAAATAAAGAATCAATATTGAAAAAGTTTTATATCTTCCTTCTGCGATTACTATAGTCATTAAATTTAGTGTCTGTGGAAATCATTACTTTGTTTGGTTTGTGATGAATGTTAATTTCAAAGACAGTTCATTTCATTTCAGGGTCCTGTCAGATTTTTCATTCTTTGTTATATTTCTTACCAGGGCTATACTATGAGGAATGCTTTCCATGTATTTTAAATGCTTTTTCAGTTTTTCCAGTCCTAGGTGTCCATGTGGAAGCAAATAATTTTGGTATTTGAGAGCACAGACTATGGAGGGATGGGACCTCCTTATCCCCCCCCCCCCCAATCACTATTTTTTTAATTCAAAGAATTAATGTGAAATTTAATTTCTTGTTTGACTAAAAAGATAGATCGTATTTCTTGAAGAAAGTATCATTGGACAAATAATTATTGAAGACTATGTACTAGAGAGTGCTCTAGGTCTTTTAGATCTGTCAGTGAACAAAACAGACAAAAATCACTCCCCTTTAGAGCTCCTTATGAGGGAGAGAGTAAATTATACAGTATGTTAGAAGATAGCAAGTGCTATGGGTAAAAAGCCAAACAGAGTAAGAGCATCAGGAGCAAACTGAAGGGACTATTCAGGTTGTAAGCAGTGTGATCAGTACAGGCTTTATTAAGAAAGTGACTGGTGAGCAGAGACTTGAGGTTGGTGAGGGAGGCCATGAACGTGTCTGGGGAAACTCTGTCCCAGCAGAATACACAGTGACTGCAAAGGCCCTGTGCATGCCTGGAATGTTGCAGAACAGCAAGAATGCCATGACAGATTGAAGTGAGTGTGGTGGAATTTACTAGGACTTGGAGTTAGGAAAATAGAAGAAATCAGATATGGTCTTAGGCCTTAGTAACATCTTTGGCTTTACTTTGAAGGAAGTGGGGTGCTATTATGGAGTTTTAAGCAGAAGAGTAATTTACGAGTTAAAAAGACTACCTGTTACTATGAGGGTAAAGTATGGGACTAGAGGAACCAGGTAGAAGGTGAACTGCAGTGACCCAAGAGATAGATGATGGTGGCCAGACCAGAGTGATATCAGTGGAGCTTATGAGAAGTTAAAGACAGCTCTGTTTGAGTTATTGTGCTGACTTTTGGTTTACGAAAAGCGTATATAATCAAGGATTGATTTGGAAAATATAAGAAACAGTGATACTGTCTGGAACATAAAGTACAGTAGAACCTCTATAGCTGACTATTTCCCCACACTGACCACCTCCCACATATACATATCAGTACAGTAGACCTAGTTCCTTATGTTGACCACCCCCATGTGTACACCAGTTTGTTACAGTCCTTTGGGCGGTCAGTTTACAGAGATTCTACTGTACTTTTATGTAGTAATGCTTAAGAAAGTGAAGTAGGATTGGGGTATTAATCTTGGAATATCAACAATAAAAATATTTTACTGGTTGTTTTGGGTGCATCTTCAACTCGCGTTTGTGCTAGGAACTGAGAATATGTGTACAATAGAAGTGTGATAAGACTGGTATGGGAGCACCCGGGTTCACCTAATTCGCTAGCAGAGGAGGACCTGAAAGAGAGTGTCTTGGAAGAGATGGCATTTAAACTGATACCTAAAGAATGAGTAGAAGTTTGCCAAGTAGAGAAGGCATGGGGTGTGCCAGGCAGTGACAGAAACATAGGTAGTAAGAGAAAGCATGGCTTCAAGGGAGAGGAAGTCAGGTGTGGCTGGTGTGTGGAGGGATGCGGGTGGAGAGGCAGAGAAGAGCATGGGGCTGTTGAAGTAGGAGTAAAGTGGCATCAAGGATTTGAAGTAGGGAAGTGAACTGATCAAATTGTTTTAGAAGCATCATTCCATGAAAGATTGATTTAAACGACAGTAAGGCAGATTAGGAAGCATTTTCATTAGCAGTGTCAGAGAGCACTTGGAGAGAGGCTCTTGGGTTTGAGAGGTGTTTCTGAGGTAGAAGAAAGCCTCCCTTGTGGCCTCCCCTGGATTTGCCTTTCTCCCATTTTACAAAAGACAGACCAAAGCTCATTCCTGCATTTGACTGTGTGCCCCTACTGAGTAAAGGGACCTTTCCAAATAATGTGTTGACAGAGTGAAATACCAGTGAGTATGTAGTCTGGAGGTTTTAGGCCTTTGCATCTAATAAAGCTGTCAGCTAAGACATTAGGAATAATTTTTGATGCTAGATCTCTGTGAGTTTTTACATTGACTTGGAAGAAATTCAAATAATTGGGTGACCCTGCTATTTTCAAAATATATTCTACTCATTTATATGACTGTTTTCTCCATGCTTATATCTATTAAAATGAAAAATAGGAATAAAATTATGTTCAACTATGGCTCATCTGACAATACTTAATATTTATTCAAAGACATATGAGCTAAGTGGGAAAAATAAACCCTGCTACATTCATCTCTATTTTGTAATTTTAAGCATTGTAACAATTACTTAATCTAGAAGACATTTTTAAATACTTCGTCTTCTCATTGGAAATTTTAAAAAAAAATTATCTTTTAGGCTGGGGGGTGTGCCTGTAATCTTAGCACTTTGGAGGATCAAGGTGGGTACATCGCCTGAGCTCAGGAGTTTGAGACCAGCTTGAGCAAGAGTGAGACCCCTCTCTACTAAAAATAAACTAGCCAGGCGTTGTGGTAGATGCCTGTAGTTCAGCTATTCAGGAGAGGATTGCTAGAGCCCAAAAGTTTGAGGTTGGTGTGAGTTATGATGCCATAGCACTCTACCCAGGGCACAGAGTGAGACTCTTGTCTCAAAAAAAAAAAAAAAAAAGTTATCTTTTAATGTGTAGATATTTGTATCAGAGCTATATAGTATGATCAATAAAACAATGGAACATAAAAATTTATTCAATTAATATTCTATGGGGAGATTAAATAAAAGAAAAATTTGTTTTATGTTTTGAATAAATGATGGTGGATATTAGAACACTATGATAATTAAATTCCAGTGCATAAAATGAAAGTGTTAATATAACTATTTTATTTCAAATTCTGTTGGGCTGGAAATGATGTTGAAAACTCTTTAATCTTATGGGAAAAAGTTGATACGTTTACAACTTGAATGTATTGTGAGATTGTTGGTTTTTTTTTTTTTTATTGTTCACATACCTCCTAAAATAAATTTAAGAATTTGAGCACTGGTGGTATAGGGAATATGTGGATAGTGAATAAAGAAGAGATTCTGAAGTGAAACCTGATAAGCCTCCTGATTTAAAGGTCATTTAAAAAGTAGGCTGCCATAAAGATTGGGAAAGAAGAAGCCAATAGCTGAGGGAAGCTCAGGCATGTTGTGCTAAAGGAGGCTGAAGGGAGGGCAGGGCAGAGTGGTCAGCAAGTCACATACTTTAGAGCCATCCAGTGGGATAAAACCTGAAATGTGTCTAGGCCATTTCATTAAGTTCCTTCCTGAGAGCACTGGGGAAAGTAGCAGAAGCCAAACTTCAGTGATTTCAGTGTCTTGGCACTGATGCTCAATGAATGATGGTGTAACACATTCTTTCCATTATGTCCTTTGCTTCCTTGTCTTTTGGGTAAAGTCAAGTTAAATATTTACCACTTCTGATTATCTGCCTTTCTGCCAACAGAGATATGTCCCTTGTCTGCATGTTATGCCGTCGTTGACACACAGTGTAGGAAAGGGCAGTGTGTGTGCTTATGTAGGTAATCTTTCTGGCAAGAATTTTATCTTAAAATATATTATGAATCAAGTTTATTAGGAGATAAGTAGTACATCATATTAAGTGACAAGGCTCAATATTCAAAACATTCTGGAAAAGTTAGTTCCCAGGCCTTATACCATAACATGACCATGATATACAAACACTAACTGTGCTAACCAGGGGAGTTTTAAGTAGTGATGGAGTGCTAGAAGAATTTGGCATGTACTCTGCATGTTTAATTTGACATATTTCTCCATTTTCAATCTGAAAATTCTCTTTAGACAGTAATGCTGAGATTCGCACATCCAATTACAACTTCAGCAGAAGGATGTCTCTAGTGTTGACTCTCTCCCTTTCCTTTGTCTTGTGTTCTCCTTTGTGAAAGATCAGAGATAATATGGGATTTTGTCTGCAACCTTGTTGATGAAATTTTCAAGTATAACCTGGCCTAAATCCAGAGTTGAAAAACAAAAATGGACTTTTAGGAAAAAAATATTGTTAGACAACTGCTAAATAAATAAAAGAATAAATGACTTCTGTTTTATATTTACAGGCTATTATCTGCTATTCTAAGAGTTTCAGAAGTTGAATCTCGTGCAATAAGAGCAGATCTCACACACCTACTAAGCCCCCAAATGGGCAAAGATATTGTTTGGTTTCTAAAACGCTGGGCAAAGACTTACCTCCTGGTGGATGAAAAACTATATGATCAGGTCAGAAACTGAATGAATTAAATTTCATTTGAGTTTATGATGATGGCACTTATAGTAGGGGGAACATTTTTAGTAGTAATTTTTTTTCCATCGAAATATAACTGCTTTACGCATAGTTTAACATCTTCCACATGAAGAGAACTGTTAAATGGAATGTTGGGAGGGGGTTTTGATGTTTTCTGTGTGTGTTTTTCTTTTTGGAGACAAGAGTCTCACTCTGTCACCTAGGCTGGAGTGAAGTGGTATCAACCTCAAACTCCTAAGTTCAGGTGATCTTCCTCCCTTAGGCTCCCAAGTAGCTGAGACTATAGGCACTTGCCACAACATCCTGCTAGTTTTTCTATTTTTTGTAGAAACGGGGTCTCACTCTTGCTCACTGAGGCTGGTCTTGAACTCCTGAGCTGAGGAGTCTGTGTGCCTTGGTCTCCCAGAGTGCTAGGACTGGTGTAAGACACGGTGCCTGCCTGGAATGCCATTTTAATAGCTTTTCTTAGAGCACATTATTTGATTCAGTTTATTTTAGTCAAATAAGGATACAGATTATTATTTGGGGTTGGATCAATTTGTGTTCTTCATATTTGGTTTAAATTTTATGTTTACTGTGTTAAGAATATGAGAATAATGAAAGTTGACTGAAAAATGACATTGGAAAACGTTAGCAGATTGAGAATATCTTTGTTTTGGATTTATGAAGGTGGACACATGATAAAATTGATGTGAAATAAGCACTACTTAAATTTAGGTGCTAATTTCAGTTTGATTTTTCAATTGGAATTTTTTTCAATTGATCATTCTTTCTGACCTTAAAAAATTTGTTTTATCTCTTAAGATAAGTCTGCCATTTAGTACAGCATTTGGAGCAGATACGGAGGGTTCTCAGTGGATTATTGGCTACCTCTTACAAAAAGTCATCAGTAACCTCTCAGTCTGGAGTAGTGAGCAGGACCTGGCAAATGACACTGTACAGCTCCTTGTCACGTTGGTGGAAAGAAGAGAAAGGTAAGTCCATTGCTGGAGGCGGGCTGTGTATGAGGGTGGGAAACTCTTCTTTTGCCTTTTGGTTTAGTTTTTCAACGGGCAGACGGTTACACAATCTTAAATCCAAATACAGCTTACATTAGTGTATTTTTTTAAAAATCATATCACAATATTGTTATGGATGCAGATGGGGCTTTTCCATGTTATAATTGAGGATTGCATTGACTAATCAAGGATTTGGCATAGAAGAACCTTATGGGTAACACGTAAGTCATATTTAGTAATTTGTAGTTTCAAAAACACCTCCATATGGAATATGTTCATGTGTTTTCAGACAGCCTATTAATATTATCCTGATTTTATTTTATTTTATTTTATTTTATTTTATTTTATTTTATTTTATTTTATTTTATTTTATTTTATTTTATTTTTTATTTTATTGAGACAGAGTATCATTCTGTTGCCCTAGGTGGAGTGCCATGGCCTTAGCCTAGGCTCATAGCAACCTCAAACTCTTGGGAAGAGATCCTCCTGCCTCAGCCTTCTGAGTAGCTGGGACTGTAGCATCCACCACAACGCCCAGCTAGTTTTTCTATTTTTAGCAGACTAGCTCTTGCTCAGGCTAGTCTTGAACTCCTGAGCTCAAGCAATCCACATGCCCCAGCCTCCCAGAGTGCTGGGATTACAGGCATTAGCCACTGTGCCCAACCAGTATTATCCTAATTTTAAATCTAGTATTTAAACTCTACTGTTGCAAAGTAATATTTTTACTGCATTCTACAATAAATTCAGGAAATGTTTTCATTTTTCTTTATAGGACTATCATCATCATCATTATTATTATTATTATTACTGCTACTACTACTGTTGTCATTGGCTACTATTTCTTGAATCCTTATACAGTCCTAAGCACTTCATATGTATCTCACTTAATCATATCACTCTCAGCCATGTGATTTAGTGCTTTTTCTACTCTTATTATTCATGTTTTGCAGATTATAGGAAACTGATTATTGAGAGGAAATAAATTTTACATTGTCAAACGATAAGTGGGATTTGAATGCAAGTCTGTGTGACTCTCAATACTGTACTGAGTTTATTGCACTATGCTTTAAAAGTTAATTAAATACAATTATCTTTTCCTAGTGATATATATAATACATCGTTTGTTTTATTATTTCTGTCTATAGGGCAAACTTAGTAATTCAGTGTGAAAACTGGTGGAACTTAGCTAAGCAGTTTGCAAGCCGAAGCCCACCTCTTAATTTCTTGTCAAGTCCTGTGCAGAGGACACTGATGAAGGCTCTAGTCTTAGGAGGTTTTGCCCACATGGACACAGAAACCAAACAGCAGTATTGGACAGAGGTAACACTGCCTTCTATTTTAATTCCATTTTTTGTGTAATTCTACAGTTGCTTTATTTGTTTCCTTAAATTAATCTGTGGAGACGGTCATGATAAACGTTTCAGTTATGGCTTTTCTGATATTCTTTTCCTCCTAATTAATAACTTAAAGATTATTTTACAAGTACTACCTTAGTATTTTTTTGTGCCTGCTTATGTGATAACATTAAATATTATCAGTTGTTCTGCACTTTAGGCACACTTTCCCAACTCAGATGAAAACATAAACTGGTTTATTAAATCTTCATTAAGAATCAGTGAAACATTCTTAAACATGAATATGCAAATTGAGTGCTATAATTTTTTCCGAAGGCTGCTATAACAAAATACCACAAACATATCTTTTTTTTTTTTTTAAAATTAAATCCAATTTATATGAGAATTAGTCACTATTTTCTTTTTTTTTTCCTTTTCCTTTCCACCACCCCTCCCTCCTCCTCTCTCTGTCTGCACTCCCCTTCCCCTACCCCCCACTGTGTCATTGTCATTAATTGTCCTCATATCAAAGTTGAATACATAGGATTCATGCTTCTCCATTCCTGTGATGCTTCACTAAGAATAACGTGTTCCACCTCCATCCAGGTTAATACAAATGCTGCAAAATCTCCATTTTTTAAAATGGCTGAATAGTATTCCATGGTATAACATACACCACAGCTTGCCAATCCATTCCTGGGTTGAGGGGCATTTAGGCTGTTTCCACATTTTAGCCATGGTAAATTGAGCTGTGATAAACAGTCTAGTACAAGTGTCTTTATAATAAAAGGTTTTTTTTTTTTTTCCTCTGGATAGATGCCCAGAAAGGGGGTTGCAGGATCAAACGGGAGGTCTAGGTTGAGTTGAGGATTCTCCATACTTCCTTCCAAAAAGGTTGTACTAGTTTGCAGTCCTACCAGTAGTGTAAAGTGTTCCCTTCTCTCCATATCCGCACCAGCATCTGCAGTTTTGAGATTTTGTGATATGGGCCATTCTCGCTGTGGTTACATGATGTCTTAGGGTGGTTTTAATTTGCATTTCTCTAATAATTAGGGATGATGAGCATTTTTTCATATGTTTGCTACCCATTTGTCAATCTTCTTTAGAGAAAGTTCTGTTCATCTCTCTTCCCCATTGATGTATGGGATTGTTGGCTTTTTTCATGTGGATTAATTTGAGTTCTCTATTAAGCCTTTGTCTGGTTCAAATTATGCAAATATTCTTTCCTACTGGGTAGGTCGTCTGTTTGCTTTGGTTGTTGTCTCCTTAGCTGTACAGAAGCTTTTCAGTTTAATTAAATCTCATTTGTTTATTTTTGTTGTTGTTGCATTTGCCATGGCAATCTTCCTCATGAAGTCTTTCCCCAGGCCAGTATGTTCCAGTGTTTTTCCTATGCTTTCTTAGAGGATTTTTATTGTTTCATGCCTTAAATTTAAGTCCTTTATCCATCTTGAATCAATTTTTGTGACTGGAGAAA
>CAUYPK010020737.1:0-10260 GCA_963574355.1 Loris lydekkerianus | reverse complement strand
TGCCGTGGCGTCACACAGCTCACAGCAACCTCCAACTCCTGGGTTTAGGCGATTCTCTTGCCTCAGCCTCCCGAGTAGCTGGGACTACAGGTGCCACCACAATGCCCGGCTATTTTTTTGTTGCAGTTTGGCCGGGGCCGGGTTTGAACCCACCACCCTCAGCATATGGGGCCGGCACCCTACCCGCTGAGTCACAGGCACCGCCCCGTAATTCTTTTCTTTTCTTTCTTTCTTTCTTTCTTTCTTTCTTTCTTTCTTTCTTTTTTTTTTTTTTTTTTTGAGACAGATTCTCTATGCTACCCTCTGTAGAGTGCGTGGCATCACAGCTAACAGCAACCTCATACTCTTGGGCTTAAGGGATGTTCTTGGCTTAGTTTCCTGAGTAGCTGGGACTACAGGCACCCACCACAACCCCTGGCTATTTTTTGGTTGCAGTTGTCATTGTTCTTTAGCAGGCCTGGGCCAGGCTCGAACCTGCCAGCCCCAGTGTATGTGACCAGAGTCCAAGCCACTGAGCTACAGGCACCGAGCCAGAGGCATCCTTTTTTCTTCACTTACTGTTTTTCAAAGAGTCCTCCATGTTTATGTGAACAGCTATGTTTAATTCATGTGCATGGTTCTGCGGTGTTCCACTGTATGACTGCGCTGTTTGTCCATTTTTCTACATTCTATAAACCTGTGACTTATTTCCAGTTACTCATTAGTACAAACCCTTGCTTCCGTGAACATTGTTGCATGTGTCTGCTGTCCACAGTCCACAAGGTTCTCTAGGCCCCAAAGTCTGCACTTACAAAGAAATTGTCCAGTCACAGAGTGTGTGCAAGTTGATATTTACCAGATAATGCCATCTTGTCGTCCAATATACACTACCACCAAGAGTTTCTGTTACTCCTTGGGCCCAACGAAACACAATTTTTAAATTTTAACTAACCTAGTGGGTTGAAAGTATTATATTATCTCATTCATGTTTTGAATTTGTCTTTCCAAGACTAATAAAACCATGTTTTTGAATGCTTTTTCATAATGCATGACCATGTATTTTGCCCAATTTTATATTAGAATATACCTTCATATATGTAATATATAATAAAAATGGAAATAGAATATTTTTGAGATAGAGTCTCACTGTGTCTTGTTTTCTTAATTTTTCAGAAGATTCTTTCTATATTCTGAACATAAATCTTTGATGTATGAATTCCAAATGGATTCTCCAAGTTCACAGCTTATCTTTTCAGTCTTTCCAGTTATAAAAATTCTTAAATTTAATGTATTCGAATTTATCATTTTTATGTTTTCTTAGTAGCACAGAAACCCCTGCTTACTCTGTTGTCATAAAGATAATTACCTATATTTTTTCAAATAGTATTGACATTTTGGATTTCATGTGTAAGCCTTTAATACTAATACTGGTGTTTGAATATCATGAGGCACAGATCCAATTCTTTTTTTTTTTTTTTTTTATTGAGACAGAGTCCCATGATGTTGCCCTCAGTAGAGTGCTACAACATCACAGCTCACAGCAACCTCAAACTCCTGGGCTCAAGTGATTCTCTTGCATCAGCCTCTCAAGTAGCTGGGACTACAGGCACCCACCACAATGCCCAGATATTTTTAGAGACAGGTCTTGTTCTGGCTCAGGCTGGTCTTAAACCTGTGAGCTCAGGCAATCTCCCCCCCTTCTGCCTCCCAGATTGCTAGGATTACAGGCATGAGCCACCACGCCTGGCCCAAGAATCCAATTCAGGTGTGTTTGTTTGTTTTTTGAGACAGAGTCTCACTATGTCGCCCTCAGTAGAGTGCTGCAGCGTCATAACCCACAGCAACCTCCAACTCTTAGACTT
Organism: Loris lydekkerianus; assembly: GCA_963574355.1. NCBI lineage: Eukaryota > Metazoa > Chordata > Mammalia > Primates > Lorisidae > Loris > Loris lydekkerianus. Next base: position 8,419 of record CAUYPK010020737.1, on the reverse strand, counting down.
AAGCAATTCTCTTGCCTCAGCCTCCTTAGTAGCTGGGACTACAGGTACCCAGCACAACACCCGGCTATTTTTTTTTCCTTTGGTTGTAGTTGTCATTGTTGTTTGGCAGGCCTGGGCTGGATTCAAACCCGCCAGCTCTGGTGTATGTGGCTGGTGTCCTAACCGCTGAGCTACAGGGGCTAAGCCAATTCAAGTTTTTTTTATAGACAGAGTCTCACTTTGTCAGTGTTAGTAGAGTGCCATAGGATCATAGCTTACAACAAACTCAAACTCACAGCACAAGCAATCCTGTTGCCTCAGCCTCCCAAGTAGCTGGGACTACAAGTGCACTAATTTTTCTTTTTTCTTTTCTTTCCTTTTTCTTTTAAGACAGGGTCTCACTTTGGCACCTTTGGTAAAGTGCTGTGGTATCACAGCAACCTCAAACTCTTGGGTTCAAATGATCCTCCTGCCTCAGCCTCCCATGTAGTTGGGACTTTTGGCACCCACCATAACGCCTGGCTATTTTTTAGACATGGGGTCTTGCCTTTGCTTAGGCTGGTTTCCAATTCCTGAGCTCAGACAATCCACCGGAGTAGGCCTCCCAAAGTGCTAGAATTACAGGAATGAGTCACCATGCCTGGCCTTAAATTTTCTACAAAGTGGTCTCACTTTTGCTCCGGCTGCTCTTGAACTGCTGGCTTCAAGTGATCCTCCAACTTTGGCCTCCCAAAGTACTAAGATTTCAGGTAAATGGTATCTTTTAAAATTTATGTCTGTTAGTGATTTATTGAAAATATTCAGGAAGGCAATTAGTTTTGGACACTAGCGTTGTATCCAGAAACATTGTTAAAATATTTTTTAAATAAACATGTCAACATTTTATTAAAATCTTGCATGCATTTAAAACAAAATGCTCCTTGTGGATCAATAAAAATATTTATTCCTGCAAGAGACATTTTGTAGAAGAATAAATAAATACAGATGGTTAGACTAAACAAGAAATAAAGAACAGTCTCTACTAGATCTTTGACTGACAGTCAGCTGATAGTCAACAGTGTGGGTTGCTACTTACCCAGGACAAGTTTTTATTCTATCATAATTCATTACAAACGGGAAAAAGGGTTTATTAAAAATGTTAATTATTTTCCAGAAAGAAGATATGAATTACAGCATGTAAAAGGATTATGTCCCAGATCATTTTTTTTATTTTGTACAAGAATCAGCACATCACCAAGTAGATCTTCAAACTTCTACACTTGTTCATCTCCAATTCATTCTCCCATAGGTAGCCCTATTTTTACAGCACTCTTCTCAAACTAATGCTTTTACTCCTAATGGCTAGCAAAACCACACTGTCCTTGGACAGAAGCCAAACTCCTGAAGTGTCCATTAGTGCTTGGTTGCTTAGAAGCACCTCCCATCACTCCCGCCCTTGTTTCAGGACTACAAGGACAATGGCTTTCTCTCAGCTTTTGAAACAAAAAATGTTCCCTTGCTTTGTCAAGTACTTCTGCAAGCTCTTTCCTCTGCCTGAGATTCTCTTTCTTCCCCATCTTCTTCATCCTTCACAGCTCAGCTTATAGTCCCCAACTCCCCCATACAAGTGAGAGTTCCTTCATTATTTCTATTTACTCCCAACCTCTCTCCTTACCACCTTAACAGTATTCATGGAATTTTTCCCTATTAATTATTATTACTTTTTTTTTTGAAACAGAGACTCGCTCTGTCACCCAGGCTAGAGTACAGTGACAGGAGCCACAATGCCCGGATATTTTTAGAGGTGGGGTCTAATTCTGGCTCAGGTTGTTCTTGAACTCCTGAGCTCAGGCAATCTACCCACCCTCCCAGAGTGCTGGGATTACCGGCATGAGCCACCATGCCCAGCCCTGTTTTTATTTCTTTTGAGTAAATATGTAGGAATGAGATTGCTGGGTCACATGATCAATATGTGTTTATCTTTATTGGGAAACTTACACTCTTTTCCAAAGAGACTGTGCCATTTTACATTCCCACCAACAATGAATGAGAATTCCAGGTACTTTCCATCTTCACCATTACTTGCTATTGTCAAGTTTCTTTCTTTCTTTTTTTTTTTTTTTTTGCAGTATTTTTGGCCAGGGCTGGGTTTCAACCTACCACCTCCAGCATATGGGGCTGGTGCCATACTCCTTTGAGCCACAGGCACCTCCTAGTCAAGTTTCTTTTTTAAAAAATTTTATCTTAGCCATGCTAGTAGATATATTTTGTACTTTCAATCTGTATTTAGCACTGGGGGTGAAGGCTGACACCTGTAATCCTAGCACTCTGGGAGGCCAAGGCAAATGTATGGCTTATGCTCATGAGTTAGAAACCAGCATGAGCAAGAGTGAGACCTTGTCTGCACTAAAAAAAAACTACCCAGGCCTCATGGTGGGTCTCTGTTGTTCCAGCTGCTTGGGAGGCTGAAGAAAGAGAATCACTTGAGCCCAAGACACTGAGGTTGCTGTGAGCTATGATAATGCCATGGCACTGTACCCAGAGCACAAAGTGAGACTCTGTCTCAAAAAAAAAAAAAAAAAAAAAAAATTTACATTTCATTAATGACATTGACCATCTTTTCACGTGCTTATTTGTCATCTCTATATCTTCTCTGGGGAAATTTCTGGCTGGTTTTTTGGTTTAAAGTTTTGTTTCTTGGATACAGAGTATCACTCTGTTGCTTCAAGTACCAGTATCTTAGCTCACTGCAGCCACAAACTCCCGCTCGAGCAATCCTCCTGCCTCCATCTCCCAACTAGCAGGGACTACAGGCTCATGTCATAATGCCTGCCTAATTTTTCTATTTTTGTAGAGAGAGGTCTCCATCTTGCTCAGGCTGCTCTCAATCTCCTGAGCATAAGCAATCCTCCCATCTCTGCCTCTCAGAGTGCTAGGATCACAGAGGAGAGCCACCTGTGCCTTGCCACTTTGCCCATTTTTTTTTTTCCAAATTGGACTATTTATTTTCATATCATTGGGCTTGAAGAATTCTGTATATTTTCTGAATATAAATGCTTTATCAGACATAAGATATACAGATATTTTCTACTAGGCTCATTTTTTCATTCTAGTAATTGCCTTTTGGAAAACAAAAGTGTTTAGTTTTGATGAAGTTCAATTTATCAGGTTTTTTTTTCTTTTATGGATCTTGATTTGATCTAAGAACTCTTTGCTTAACTCACAATCACAAAAAGTTCTCTTATGTTGTTTTCTGAAAGATTAATAGTTTTATGCTTTATATTTGGTTCTATAATGCACTTTTAGTGAAGTTTTGCATAAAGTGTGAGGTATGGGTGAAGGTGTATTTTTATTCCTCTGGCATAGGTAACTGTTTGAGCATCATTTGTTGAAGAAACTATTCTTTCTTGACCTTTGCCAAAAGTCTATTCACTACATGTAATAGAGATGAAAGTCTGTTTGCTTTCATTACGGTCAGCGAACCTACATTATATGATTTCTATTTTTTTAATAGATTTAGAGGATACAAGTTGAATTCTGTTACATGTATGCGGTGTATAGTGGTAAAGTCTGGGCTTTCAGTGTACGTTGTATGCCACAGGAAATTTTGTATCCCTCCCCCTAATACCCTCCCCCTTATGAGTTTCCAATGTCCATTATACCAGTGGTCCCCAATCTTTTAGGCACCAGGTACCAGTTTCATGGAAGACAATTTTTCCACAGACAGTGGCAGGGGGATGGTTTTAAGATGATTCAAGAGAATTAAACTTATTTTGCACTTTATGTCTACTACTATTATATTGTAATATATAATGAAATAATTATACAACTCACTATATTGAAGAACCAATGGGAGCCCTGAGCTAGTTTTCCTGCAAGCAGGCAGTTCCACCCTGCATTTGGAGCTGCTCCTCGTCACCACCAGCTCCACTTCAGATCATCAGGCATTAGATTCTCATGAGGAACACACAACCTAGATCCCTCACATGTGCAGTTGGCAGTAGAGGTCACGCTACTATGAGAATCTAATGCCACCACTGATCTGATAGGAAGCAGAGCTCAGGTGATGATGGAGCAATGGGAAGTTAACACCTGTGAAGCTTCTCTGGCTTACCTGCTCTTCACCTGCTGCTGTTCAGCCTGATTCCTACCAGTCAAAGGACCAGTACCCACCATGGCTCTGGGGTTGGGGACCAAAGCTTTATATCACTCTACAGTGGTATAATGTCCTTGGGTAGCCATAGTTTAGCTTCCACTTATAGGTGAGAACATGCGGCATTTATTTTTCTGTTCCCAAGTTATTCCTTATAGGATTATTGCCTCCAGTTCCATCTAAGTTGCTGCAAAAGACATTATTTTATTCTTTATTGTGACTATATAGTACTCCATATAGAGTACTCCACATTTTCTATGTCCACTCATCAGTTGATGGACACTTAAGTTGATTCCATATCTTTGCAATTGTGAATTGTGCTGTAATAAACACACAAGTGCAGGTATCTTGTTGATATAATGATTTTTTTTTTCTTTGAGTAGATACTCAGTAGTGAGATTGCAGGATTGAATCATAGATCTACCTTAAGTTCTTTGAGAAATCTCCATGCTGATCTCCATAGAGGTTGTACTAATTTATATTCCCATCAACAGTTTATAAGTTTGTTCACATTTCATAGAATCCATGTCAACATCTAGTTTTTCAACTTTTTAGTAATGGCCATTCTAATTAGAGTAAGATAGTATTTCATTGTGGTTTTAATTTGAATTTCTCTGATGATTATTGATGTTGACCATTTTTTCATGTTTGACCTTTTGTAGATCTTCTTTTGAAAAATGAATGTTTGTGTCATCTGCCCACTTTTAAATGCTTTTTTGTTTGTTTTTCTGGCTGAGTTGTTTGAGTTCCTTGAGGATTCTGAATATTAGAGCCTTGTCAGATACATGGTTTGGACATATTTTCACCCATTCTGTAGGTTTTCTATTTACTGTTTTGTTTATTTCTCTTATGGTGAAGAAGATTTTTAGTTTAAGACCCATTTAGCTTTGTTTTGTTTTGTTTTGTTTTGTTGAGACAGAGTCTCACTTTGTCACCCTCAGTAAAGTGCTGTGGCATTACAGCTCACAGCAACCTCAAACCCTTGGGCTTAAGTGATTCTCTTGCCTCAGACTCCCGAGTAGAACTGGGACTACAGGCGCCGGCCACAAGCCGTGTTTTTTTTTTTCGAGCGGGGGGGGGGGGGGGGGGTTCACCGTTGATCAGACTGGTCTCGAACCTGTTAGCTCAGACAATCCACTCCCCTCAGCCCCCCCAAAGTTCTAGGATTATAAATGTAAGCCACCACACCCCACCCCATTTAACTATTTTTTTTTTTTATTGCTTTCACTTTTGAGGTCTTAGTCATAAATTCTTTGCCTAGGCCAAAGTCCAGAAGAGTTTTTCCTAGATTTTCTTCTAAGATTTATATTGTCACTGGTCTTACATTTAAATCTTAAATCCATTTTAAATTAATTTTTATGGTGAAAGATACAGATCCAATTTTATTCTTCTGCATGTGTTTCTCCAATATCCCCAGCACGATTTATTGAACCGGGTGACCTTTCCCCAGTGTATTTTTTTGTCTGCTTTATTGAAAATCAGTTGGTTATAGGTATCTGACTTTACCTCTGGATTCTCTATTCTGTTCCATTAGTCTGTGTGTCTACTTGATGCCAGTACCATGCTGCTTTGGTTATTAGAGCCATGTAGTATTAATTTAAATTCAAATAATGTGATGAATCCGGTTTTATTATTCTTTTTGCTTAGGATTGCTTTGGCTATTTGGCTCTTTTTTTGTTCCATATGAATTCTAGAATTGTTTTTTCTCATTCTGTGAAAAATGGCATTGGTATTTTGAAAAGAATTTCATTGAATCTGTAGATGGCTTTGGGTAGTGTGGTCATTTTAACAATATTCATTCTTTCCATCCATAGCATGGAATGTATTTCCATTTTTTCTGTCATATGTGATAAAATATGTAATAAAATTTTGTCACATTTATCTGTCATATGTGACAACAAATTTATAGTTGTCCATCTAGAGATCTTTCCCCACCTTAGTTAAATACATATTAAATATAGTCCTAGAAATTTTTTTCCAACTATTGTAAGTGGGATTGCATTCTTTTTGTTTGTTTGTTTGTTTTGTTTTGTTTTGTTTGTTTTGTTTTGTTTTGTTTTTTTGTTTGTTTGTTTGTTTGTTTTGTTTTTTGCAGTTTTTGGCTGGGGCTGGGTGTGAACCCACCACCTCTGGCATATGGGGCTGGCGCCCTACTCCTGTGAGCCACAGGCACTGCCTCCAAGGGATTACATTCTTGATTTGTTTCTCAGCTTGGTTGTTATTGATGTATAGAAATTCTGTTGATTTTTTTACATTGATTTTTGTAACCTCAAGTCGTTCATCAAATATAGAAGTTTCTTTTAGAGGCATCCTTAGGGTTTTCTGTGTATAAGATCATATCATCAGCAAACTGATAATGTGACTTTCTCTTTTCCAATTTGGATGCCTTTTGTTTCTTTCTCTTGCCTGGATGCTCTGGCCAGTACTGCGCTGAATGTAAGTGATGAGCGTGGGCATCATCGTCTTGTTCCAGTTCTGAGAGGGAAGGCTTTCAACTTTTCTCCATTCAGTATGACGTTGGCTGTAGGTTTGTGATATATGACTTTCATTATTTTGAGGTATGTTCCTTCTATGCTAAGTTTCTTGAGGGTTTTTATTATGAAAGGATGCTGGGTTTTATTGAATGCTTTTTCCACATCTATTGAGATGATCATATGATTTTTGTTTTTCTGATGGATAATTCACCATAATCAAGTGGATTTTTTCTCAGGGATGCAAGAATTGTTCAACATATAAAAGTCAATAAATGTGATTCACCACATAAACAGGATTTCTATTCTTCAAAATTTTTAAGGTTTGTTTTATGAATCATAATATGCTCTGCCTTAGTAAATGTTCCATGAGCAGTTAAAAAGAATTGCAGGTCTTTTATATCTTTGCTGATTTTTCTGCGTACTTACTCTATTCATTACCAAGAGGGCATATCTCTTGATATTATTTATAGTTGCTGTAGTGACTACAACATACATATACCTTTCTCCTACTTACAGCTAAAATGTTTTCATCTTAAATAAAATGTAGAAGTCTCTCAACCACATTGATCTTTGTACTCTTCCATCTTTTTTTTTTATTATTAAATCATAGCTGTGTACATTAATGTGATCATGGGGCACCATACACTGGTTTCATAGACTGTTTGACAGATTTTCCTCACACTGCTTAACATAGTCTTCCTGGCATTTTCTTAGTTATTGTGTTAAGACATTTACATTCTACATTTACTAAGTTTCACACATACCCTTGTAAGATGCACCACAGATGTAATCCCACCAATCACCCTCCATCCGCCCCCTCACCCGTCCTTCGCCTCCCTTTCCCCCTTCCCCATATTCTTAGGTTATAACTGGGTTATAGCTTTCATGTGAAAGCCATAAATTAGTTTCATAGTAGGGCTGAGTGCATTGGATACTTTTTCTTTCATTCTTGAGATACTTTACTAAGAAGGATATGTTCCAGCTCCATCCACATAAACTTGAAAGAGGTAAAGTCTTCATCTTTCTTTAAGGCTGCATAGTATTCCATGGTGTACATGTACCACAATTTATTAATCCATTTGTGGATCGATGGGCACTTGGGCTTTTTCCATGACTTAGCAATTATGAATTGGGCTGCAATAAATATTCTGCTATAAATATCTGTGTTAGAATGTGATTTTTGGTCTTCTGGGTCCATGCCTAGTAAAGGAATTATAGGATTAAATGGCAGGTCTATTTTTAGATCTCTAAGTGTTCTCCAAAAGGAGAACGTATTAATTTGTATTCCCACCAGAAGTGTAGAACTGTTCCCTTTTCTCCACATCCACGCCAACATCTGTGGTCTTCGGATTTTGTGATATGGGCTAATCTTGCTGGAGTTAGATGATATCTCAAAGTAGTTTTGATTTGCATTTCTCTGATGATTAAGGATGATGAGCATTTTTTTTATGTGTCTGTAGGCCTATCTTCTTCAGAGAAGTTTTTCTTCAAGTCCAGCCTGCAATGGGATCACTGGTTCTTTTCTTGCTTATACGTTTGAGTTCTCTGTGAATTCTGGTTATTAAACCTTTGTCGGAAACATAACCTGCAAATACCTTCTCCCATTCTGATGGCTATAGCTTGCTTTACTTACTGTGTTCTTGACTGTGCAGAAGCTTTGTAGTTTGATCGGGTCCCAGTAGTGTATTTTTTTTTAATTTTTTTTATTATAGATAAAAATATGCACCATAGATGTGGCCCAACCCATCACCCTCCCTCCACCCAAACCTCCCCCCTCCCTTCCCCTTCCTTGGTCCTTTCCCCATAGTCTTGTGGTATAGTTCGGTTATAGCCT
>CAUYPK010020736.1:0-23078 GCA_963574355.1 Loris lydekkerianus | reverse complement strand
TTAATGAATTCTATTTTTTATTATTTTATTTCTACTTTCTTTCTTTATTTATTTATTATTATTTTTTTAATTATAGATAAAAATATGCACCATAGATGTGGCCCGACCCATTACCCTCCCTCCACCCAAACCTCCCCCCTCCCTTCCCCTTCCTTGGTCCTTTTCCCATAGTCTTGTGGTATAGTTGGGTTATACCCTTCATGTGAAAACTATAGTTTAGCTTCATAGTAGGGCTGAGTACATTGGATACTTTTTCTTCCATTCCTGGGATACTTTGCTAAGGAGAATATGTTCCAGCTCCATCCATGTAAACATGAAAGAGGTAAAGTCTCCATCTTTCTTGAAGTCATTGTTAGGACAAGCTTCATTATGACATACAAATCTTTTCAAACCCTTGATACAAAGAATTGTTAAGAAATTGATTTTCTGGGCATATTTTTAAGTATAAATTATTTCTCCTTTAAAATCACTTTTGTGGCTAGGAATGTCTGTTAATTCTTGTTTTGTTTACATGGCTTAGAAATCATATTGTTTCCAGAGCCCTACAAGATGGATGTTCTATGCTTAAGGTGTTCAGAGACAAACTACCTAATACTACCACATCTGTACCTAGAAAAAAGCAGAGATGTCACAGACTAGCTAAATCAGATATATTTAAACCTACACAATAATGTTTAAATATATATAATAATGTTAAACATAAAAAAAAACATTCATTTATTTAAGGATAATATCATCCAGGACATACTTAGAGGCAGTTGGTGCATATTTTAGATAAAGTTCTTCTGTAATCAATAATGTAATTTACCAACTCATTTCAATGGAGACAGTGAATTTTAGAAGAAAAAGGCGAATTTATAGAGGCAGGTGGGCCTTACTTCTTTTATATGTCTTTTAGTTGCTACACATGTCATTGTAGTCAGAGTAAGAACCAAAAGCCAAAGGCTGAGACTTATATCTAATAGCACAAATACTGCCAGTGTATTCTTACCATGCAAGTGTGGTTTGGTAACTGTGCAGTGATAAGAAAAGAAGGGGAGGTGAACAGACTTGGAGCAAGCTCTAGGGTAGATTTGGGGCCTCACAGAATGGTTTAATCTGAATACAGTGGAAAGGCATACGAGAGGGCTAACATAGAAATCAGAGAGCACAGCATCAAAGCCAAATGATCAAACTCGGAGTGCAAATTTTAGAATATATGTATGTAATGTGTCTGTGTGACAGACAAGAAAAATTTGAAGGGATCAAAAATCCATAGCTAAGTTCGCAAAGACAGCCTTTCATGGCTTCATCATGATTTTCTAAGTCAAAACAAGCACCCAACCCCCTGACAGCAAAGTGAGAAAGGTATGTTTTATTAAAACATTGTACTTGGCTTGTCCTTTATTTCCACACAAATATTAACAGTACTAGATCCTGGCCCTTACGAGAAGTCAGTAATAAGACTTCTCCCTTTTTTAGGAAAATTACGTTTTTTTTTTTTTGTTTTTTTTTTTTTATGTAGAGGAAAATAGTAGAGAACTGACACAGAAAAAAGAAAACGTGAGACCTTAAGCTTACTTATAAGCCAAAAACAGTAATTTGAGATTAAAGGAAAATTATAGTTCTTACTAATAGTGTCTGAAGTGTTCTGAACAGTGAAAAAAGCTGTTACATTTATTAAATATGTATTTATAAAATGAAAAACATCCTGGGGGGGGTATTATTGGAATTGAACCAATCCTGCTAATAACTAGAAAAGCCAACCGTGGATATATATACTCAGATTTTTGAAGTTATCAGCTGCCAGTGTAGCAAAAAATTCAAAACATTTCTTTAGTGGTAAAACATGTTCAATATATTTAAACATTTAAATAAATAAGTATATAGGAAAGTATAATTGAAATGTTCTTTAAATAGAAAAAAATTGGTGAAAAATATTCTTATACCGAACATCAAGATTTATCATTAAACTACAGCAGCTTCACAAGGTGGCCCACTGGAGACACTGCTTTTTGAACCATTCCAGCAGACAGGATACTGGACTAAGGGGAGGGGAGAAGAGTGTAGATCACAGAGAGATATGGCAGAGGAGGCTGGTGACCCCCAGAAAAACTGAGAAACTGAGAAGGAAGAAAATAAAGAGCAGAGGTGTTCATTAAGGACCAAACCCAGAGAAAGGCTCAGAGGAGACTTCCTTCTTAACTCCGTGCCTTCAGTAAACAGTGGGCCACTAAGTTTACTGAAGGCCTTTTTCACCCTCCACGAACCCGGGCACAGCAGCAAATAAACAAGAGTGGAGCGAACTGGCGCATCCAGGGAATCAGGGCAGTCCGGGAGGTGCTCTGCCCCTGAGGGTGCTTTGCACCAGCTTTCCTCCAACCAGACACCTCCTCCTCTGCAATCTCCCTTATCCACTGGGGCCGAGAAAGCTGTGGGAGCTTGGGCTGGGAGGGGACTGTGTCCTCCAGCCATCCATAATATCGCACACAAGCCCTGGAGCAGGTGAGCCAGGAAAGCCCAGGACCAGCTGCTGTCTCTCTGGTCAATGCACACTCAGGCCGAGCTCCTCTCTCCACAGATAGGGAGGGGGGCACACTCGTCTTCTGCTGAGATCTGGTGGTGGAACAGGGGTGCACAACTGGGGAACTCTCTGCAGGCATTTCACGGGCTCGCATACCAGCAGCTCATATAAGCAAGGCAGTCCCAGTGTCCCCTAGACTCGAGATGGAAAAGAGGGACACACGGGGAAAGCCCAGGAGCTGGACTAAGAGGGCAAGGAGGCCTGCGTGCTCCTATGGGACAGGAGAGAGAGCTGGAGCGCTGAAGAAAAGGCGACTGGAAGCCCACCCTCCTCCTGCCCAAAACTGCCGAGCTGGACAAGAGCGTGTCACGCAGAGCCCACAGGCCTAGCCCCTGGCTGTGTCAGACGCACTGGCTGACCCGGGCGATCCGCTCCCCGACTCACCTCAAGAGGGAGGATAGTTTAAGCCGAGGAGCTCGTGAGCAGCTACTTCGGTCCTTTCTGGGGGGCGTGTACACCAGGCCGAGGTCCCCACAGACAATTGGACCTACACCTCTTTTTTTGAGGACTTATAGTGAAACAAGGGGTGCAGAGTACGGGATCTCCCGGGCTGCCGGTATTTCACAGACACATACGCAGCCCAGGAGGCTTGAGAGCTGGATTCGGGGAGTGAGGACGAACCTGCAGACTGAGCCAATGCGAAAGGAGGAAGCTGTGGGGGTCCCACGATTTAGGAGAGCATCCACCCCTCCCTGCAGAAAATCTGCACTACTAAACAGAGGTGAAAAGATCCCAGCCCAGGATTTTATCACTCAGCTGTTTAGGCCCCTGACCCACAAACAGCCCTCCTGGTTTGGGAAGCTTACCCTGACCCTCCTAGCCACGGCTCTCCTCCTGGCAGGAAAAGGAGGGCTGCCACGTGGAGAGAGCGGTGGTCAAATTATGCCTCTTGGCTGATGATAACCTAATACCCAGAAGATCTCAAAGACTCTGCCAAGAGACTCTTGAAATTGATAAATAAATTCAGTACGCCAACAACAGTCAAGCTGGAATCAAATCAAAGAACCAACACCTTTCACCATAGCTATAAAGAAAATAAAACACAGATATATTTATCCAAGATGGTGAAAGATCTTTGCAATGAGAGCTACAAATCACTGATGAAGGAAATTGCAGATGACATAAACAAATGGAAAAACATGCTCATCCATTGGCAGAATCAACTTTGTTAAAATGTCCATATGACCCAAAGTGATTTACAGACTTAGTGCAATCCCCATCAAAATGCCAACACCAGTTTCCACCAACCAAGAAAAAAATAATCCCATACTTCATAGGGTATAGGTTCATACTGAACAAAAAAAGAGCTTGAATAACCAAAGAAATTCTAAGAAAAAGAACAGGATTGGAGGCATTACATTGCCTGACTTCAAATTATACTGCAAGGCTGTGATAACCAAAACAGTATGATAGTGGTGTAAAGGTAAACACATAGACCAATAGACATGAACAGAGAACCAAGATTTAAAACCACATCTATATTGCTGTTTGATCTTTGACAATGCAGACAAAAATATACTCTGTGAGAAAGAATCTCTATTTAACCGGCAGTGCTGGGAAAATTAGATAGCCATGTGCAGAACATTGAGACAGCATCCATATTTCTTACCATTCACAAAAGTTAATTCAAGATGGATAACAGACTTAAATCTAAGACATGACACCATAAGAATTCAAGAAGAAAATGTTGAAAAAAGTCTTTAAAATATGGGCGGAGGCAAAGAATTTATTAAGAAGATCACAAGGGCAATTACCCAGACAACAAAAGTAAATAAATGAGACTTGATTAAGTTAACAGCTTCAGTACAGCTGAGAAAATAGTCAAGAGAGGAAATAGACAACCTACAGAATGGAAGCAAATACTAGCATGCTATACATCTGATGAAGGGTTAATAACAGAATCTGTAAAATACTCAAGCAAATCAGGAAGAAAAGACATCAAAATCCTATTAAAATGTGAGTGAAAGACATAAACAGAAGCTTTTCAAAAGAAGATCTACTAATGTCCAATAAACACATGAATTGATGTGACTTTGCTTATAATTGGGAAATGCAAATCAAAACCACAATGAAATATCACCTAATCCTAGTGAGAATGTCTCTTACTAAAATGTTCCAAAACAAATGATGGCCAGGATAGGGAGAGAAAAGAGCACTTATACACCATTGTTGGAACTGAAAACAAGTACAACCTGTATGAAAAATAGTGGAGATTCTTCAAAGAACTGAATGTAGACCTATTATTTGATCCAGCAATTCCAATGCTGGGTATTTTCCCAAAGGAAAAGAAGTCTTTCTGTCAAAAAGATACCTGCACTCAAGTGTTTACTGCAGCATAATTCATAAACACAAAGATGTGGAAGCAACCCAAGTGCCTTTCAATTCATGAGTGGATTAACAAAATGTGAGATATACACACACCCAAACACACACACACACAGAGTGGCCATGAAGTTCATGTGCAATTTAAAATAGATATATATATAGACACATACACAAATACAGTATGGAGTACTACCCAGCCACTAAAAAGCAATAATCTGTATGGAACTAGAGACCATTTTCCTAAGTAAATTATTACAAGAATGGGGAAAAAATACACAGAAGCTATTCACAATAAAATTGGAACTAACAACTAATTGATTAGCATTCATGTGCACAGGTGGAAGTAAAACGCAACAGAAATCAGGCAGCTAGGTGCGAGAGGGGATGAGTGAACTCATACGTAATGAGTACAATGTACACTATCTGGGTGATGGGCACATTTAATAACTTTGATTCAAGCAGTACAAAAACAATCCACGTAACCAAAACATTTGTACCACTGTGATATTCTGAAATTTAAAAAGAGATTATGATTTCTGTGAAAAAATTGGTAAATAGACCAGTGGGATAGAATAGGAAACCAAACCCAGAAAAACATCTCAATACATTTGTAATGAATTTTTGGTATATGACAAAAATATCACTGAGGATTGAGAAAGAGTAGTAAGGAAAAACAATAAATGATAGTTTATTGAATATCCACATAAAAATACACATACACACACACAAACTTTATCCTTTGGTAATAGATAATAATTATACAATGAGATACTAAAAAGCAATGATGATAAACAATCTACAAAACAGTATAAATTAATCCCCAAATGCAAAGTGAGCTTGAGAAATCATGTATAAAATGATACATATGTCTGACTCTATTTATTTAAACTTTAAAAGTCAAGTCAAAATTTAAATATAGTATTTATTGACCCACATCAGGTGATGAAACTATAAAGAAATGCAAGGAAGTGTTGAAGTCAGAAAAGTAATTACTTTGGGGGAAGGAGTAGGAAACTAAAAGGGATAGAGGGATAGTATTCTAAGGGGCACAATGGGTGTTTCCAGTTGCAGTAAATGTTTAATTTCATACCTGCATAAATAAATCAATTCCATGTTTCTATTGTGTATATTTTTCTATTATTGAAAATATTGAAATTACTTAAACTTCCTTATTCATAAACATATAAATGACTGTTGTCAAAGAATATGTATGTATTATATTATGCTATGCTATAAATACTGACAGTTTTACAGTCATAAAGGTTTTTATATCATCACTGAAGACTGAGGTCTTGAGTAACCATGGTACACAAAGTTCCATCCCCTCCCTCTGTCCTCAGGGGGCTTGCTTCTTTCCCTTTTGTATCATCATTTTTCCCTCTAAACTGGGTCTTTCTCCTCAGCAATCTAGGCATGCAACATTTTCCATTTTATTTAAAACAAAACAAAACTCACTGGTCCTGTGTCCTGACATCACTCTCTGACAACCTTCTACTATTGTCTGATCCTGGTGTCCTCCCAAAACTTGACCTTGGAACCTCATACCCAATGTGATATACTATTCAATGGTGGGTCATTTTGAGAGTTATTACTACTTAGGGCTTTGTGCCCACCACTGGGATTGGTGCTCTTGTAAAAGGGAGCTGCCTTGTTCCTTCTTCCTTGTGAGACACATAAAAGGCAGCATCTATGAGGGATGAGACCTCACCAGACACCAGCTCCTCTGGCTCCTGAATCTCAGACTGCCCAGCCTTTACAACTGTAACTAATATATTTGATGTTTATGAGCCACCATTGTAAGTATTTTGTTATAGCAGCCTGAAAACTCTGACCCCTTTATTTTTTCTGTTTTACTTGAAAGGAAAACTCCAGAAAGACTTGTCTAAACTTGCCATCTCCACTTCTCCTTCCATTATCTTTTGAACCCATGCCTATAAGGCTTTCATCACCACTTTATTAACACCACTCTTGTCAATTCACGGAGAATCTCCACATCAGTAAGTATAATTTATCAATTTTCATCCTTTCTTGTTCAACTTGTTAACTGCATTAGATAGAACTGGTTGATCACACCTCCTTCCTTGGAACACTATCCTCAGTTGGCCCCTCCATCACTGCTCACCTTGGTTCATATCCTTTTAGTTTCCTTCTTTGTTTAGTTTTCAGTTATAATAAACTTGGTGGCCATTATGTTTCAACAATGGGCCAAAAAATGATCTGTCTGTAAATTTAATCTTAAACTAGCTTGACCCATTAAAATTTCAATTTCTACTTTAATCTTACTCTACGTTGTAATCTTATAATGAATTAAAGCTACAATTTAAAGAACTGGTGCAATAAAATTTTTTGTTTGATTTTTTTTTTTTTTGGAAATGGAGTCTCACTTTGTCACCTGGAGGCATCATAGTTCACAACAATCTCAGTCTCTTGGGCTCAAGGCATCTTCTTGCCTCAGACTCCCAAGTAGTTAGACTATAGGTGACCCCCACAATGCCTGGCTATTTTTAGAGACAGGGGACTTGTTCTTGCTCAGGCTAGTCTCAAACTCCTGAGTTCAGGCAATCCACTCTCCTCAGCCTCTCAGAGTGCTAGGATTAGAGGCATGAACCACTGTCCTGCCTGATTCAATAAATTTAAATTGTTATATCATTTTATGACCTGCCCCATTTTTACTCATTTGCCCAATACATTTCACTGCCTTTACAGCTTCTGTTTCAATTGCCTCTAGAGTTTCCCTTGTAACTGGGGAACATGTTTTCTCTTTAGCTAGGTTCAGTTTAGCTAGGTTCAGTTTCTTGGCAGGCACCTAAAAAGGAGGTAAAAAATAAGGAAGAAATTGCCCATTTCGAGACATTAACTTCTACTTCCCCCATACAAAATTATACTCATCAATATACCAACCCTTTTACTGAGTACCTACATGCTCCCAGATATCTGCTAAGGGCTAAGGAAACAAAAAGAAAATTCCTACCTTCAAGTACTTCACAGACAAATTGGAGAAGTTCATTTTTTAAAAAATTAGAAAAACATTATAGATTTAACAACCTGTTCTGTCAGAAAATAGTATTAATAACTTGCAAAAAATAAAAGAGATTATTACATGTTCTTTTGGTGAAGTGCTGGGCTCGATGCTATTGATTGGGCCATTTTGCAACTCTATTAGGGCAGAATTTAATTGATAGATATTGTCCAAAGAGGCAAGAGCAATTCCTGTCTATTGGAAAAATAACCCTAAAGCTTTATTTGTTCTTGAGACATTAACCACTTCTGTAAACTACATATTTTTGTCTTGACATTCCTGTATTAAATTGTATATATATCTATAAACAATAGCATGCTGGAGCTATTGGCTCATGAAGACCAATTATTTTGTTTTCAGGAATTTTGAAAACTGGTTGACTTCTTCTTGGTACATTAAAATCAGCCATGGTGGGAGTACTACAAAAATCAGTACTAATAAGGGCTTCTGTTAGTTTCCTGGAGAACCATTGAATCAGTTTTAATGTTTTATTTGTTCACTCCTTAATAGATGAGTTAAATGAAATTAATGATTTAAATATAATTTTTGACATATGCTTATTTAATACCTTTATAAATGGCCATGGTTTTAAACCTTCCAAAATTATCCTTGAACAATTGATGCCAATTGCCTTTTATAAGACTTACTTTGCCATCATTGAATTATGTGAATGAAGAAGTTGATTTTCATAGTCCCTGGAACAAATACATACACAGTGAGGACTATTTAAAACGACATTGTAAAATATTTCAACAGTAACAATTCATCTCAGTCAAAAGGAAAGAATAGGCAAAATAACATACAATTCCTATACTGATATATAAGTGAATGTCTTAAATTCACCAACTTAACTCTACAAAGTTGTCATTCCCTTTTCATATATAGGTTCATTGCCACATTTTCAGTGTATTCCCAGCCATTTTCCAGGATTTCATTTACTAGTACAATTGAGTCTCTGGAGGTATAAATTAAAATCCTCCATTCTCAGAAGAGAGATAACTACTTAAATTTTAAAGAGCTTTATTGGTCTCTTCAGCAAAGTTCAAAAACCTCTTCTAGTCCACACATAACCGTGGCATTCCATTATGATCCACTTTTCATTTTTATAGAGCAATTTAAAAACTCACTTTAGAAAACGCCAATAATCTTATGAGATAATCAGATATTGGTACTATTATCCTTATTTTACAATAAAGAAAAAAAGACCTGACCTTTTATCTTGGGGAATATTACATTCTATACCAGGTGCTTCTGACATGACTTGACTGGTCACTCTGCACAAAATGCAGAAAACAAATTAGAAATTGCTTTAAATGAACAGAAAACAGAGGTGTATCAATGTAAGGTTTTAACTCATAAGACTAGTCTACAGACAAGTATCATAATCACAAGACCAAGATTTAAACTCAAATTAACTTCCTAAATTGTTGTGCTTCCCGTACATATTCAGTTAACAACTCATAACTGACAAATCTGGCAAACAATAAAGAATGGTATGATTCAAGATGCTTAGCATCTATGTTTAGATTTTTAATTTGTAGATTTGCCAGAGAGCAAGTTCTTGCTTCCTGCAGAAGTAGTAATGTTCTTCAGCCATTAGCTAAATCTGGCTATTTGACAGCAATTCTTTTTTTTTTTTTTCATTATGAGGTTTTGCTAATGTTCTTATATCTTTAGTTGAATTTTCTTTTAAGTCACTATTGTGTTTTTCCCAGTTGGATGTTATTTGTAGTTTATGAATAAAAGTCTAAGTAATTTTCAAGCTTTTATTTAGTATAAATGCTTTTGGTAGGTAAGGTAATTCCAGGGAAGCACTTTGATGAAGACACCTCTTGAAGGCAGGCTGAGATTATAAGACGGGCTTTACCTAACAAATGCAATCAGTGTAACCTCATTCTCTTTACCCTCATTGAATACTCAACAATAAAATAAAACACAGAAAAACAAAAATAAACAAGATTATACAAAGGAGAGGGGGAGGAAAAAGCTCAGGGAAGATAAGGTTGGCTAAATCTCTCTTCTTTGCCACACTTGGCACATGGAAAGATAGCTATGTTAAGACTAATGTCATAGATAGCCTAGAATAAAATAATTGTCATAGATATGAATTTACATAATCTGAATATAAAATCAAAATATAGAATGTAATAAATAATAAGAACTATTATTCTCTTTAATCTCTTATTTAAAATCCAAATATCACTTTCATATGCAACGTAATTGCTTAGATACTGTGATTTTCTTGATTAGCTTTAGGGAAGAAGGAAATGAAATAGGAAATAAAACTTGGGCCTAATGAAACGTAAAAGCCTTGAGGCAAAGCTCTACTTTATTTGAGGGTATACATTAAAAATCCGAAGGATATCTTTGTGCCTTTGTTCACTTGGCTAGGCTGACCTACATTTGCCAGAGATGCCTTCCTGATGGGATTCCAGTTAGCATGGTCCAGGAGAGAAGAGAGATTCTTGGGAGATTTAAGGGCAGAAGGGAAGCAGCAGACATTTTGTAGCTCAAATATATGTAGGTAGACGCTAATTTACTGACTCATCTTGTTGGTGTGAAGTTGGGCTTTCAACTGTTCTGCCTTTCCAGGAATTCTCCTGCAGTTTCTGTGACTTCTGGGCCTTCTTATGTTTGTGTTTAATTCTGGGTTGATGGTCATGAATTCTACAAGACAACTGTACCACCACTACCAGTGGCAATAAGAACTGACTTGGGTTTCAGTCCCTTTTTGTGGACTTTGGAGCTACAGTTTTGGGTTCCAGTTTGCTGTTGGTTCCCAATTTATGTTCATCTTTCCTTACTAATTCATTGGTCTGAACACTCTTAGTTTAAGCATCAGATGTGAAGAAAACAGCCTTGCAACCTGATTAGTCAGTTGCAGAAGACCAAATGGAATATACCAAGGGGGCCAAAAATGTATGCACATTTTAAGAGATGTTGTCTGTGTTATTTTTTGAAGTTGAATCAAATTGTAGCAATATGTAGTGTGATGCTCCCTCAAAAGATGGCATTAATCAAATGAATGCTAGTGCCATCAAGTGACAGACAGGACAGTTAGAGTAAATGGCAGAAGCACAGTTGTTGCCAGAACAGTACAAGACTGTTTTGACATGATGTTTGAGATCCTGGAAAATTGTGGAAGTACAATGACAATGGAGGTGTGAGCATCAACAGAACCTCCGCCATGCCTGACAATTGCTCTCATTCATGGCCAGTTTGAGATGCATGGTACTGAGTGTGATGTGCACAAGCAAAAACCCAAGAGACCTGGCAATATTGCTCAAGCAGCAGTTCACTGTAATCAGAAGTGTCTGGTACACTGTAACCACTTTGAGCATCTCTTGTACTTGCATAAGTTAAAAGTGATTTGTATTCATTTTTTTTTATTAGTATATGTTGAATATTAAAAGTTTAACAAAGTTTTTCCTTTCTTAAAATATGTATACACTTTTTTGTCTTGCATATATGTGTATATCTCCTAGTGGGTATAGTTCTGTGGTTGAATCCTGAGTGATACAGTGCTCTTCAGAAATATGGTAGGCACCTAAATTGTGGAAGAAATACCAATGCAACACTTTTAACATAATTATCAAGAAATATCAGAGACCGGATCCACTAACCACAGCTGCCCAGCTCCCCAGCTGAATCCTACTTCTCCACACCCTCAAGTAACACACAGGATGGAAGAACACATAACACCAAGCACTGTGAAGGGAAGGCCAGTCAATCCCAGAAAAGGAAAAGGGTGTTGAGAACAAGTTACCCATTCTGTGCCTGGTAAATAGAAGGATTAAACAGAGTTGACCTTATTAAATAGGATAAGATAAGAAGAAATAGCATGACAACTCTATAAATTCAGGTGAAATAATTGGGGGAAAGAAACTCAATTATATAAGACAGATAAGCAATCCAATGTGGAGAAAAGAAGAAAACATTCCATAACATTTGTTTTGTTTACAGAAAAAATTAAAAAGAAAATGAAATCAATGAAACAAAATGAGAAAATCCACCAACAGAATGTGATGAATAATGCCGAGCTAAATAAGCCAATTAAGAACAAAACGATGCTACACAACTCACATGTAAATTAGAAGAGGCAAGATACAGCCCAGTCATGGACCTAACCTAATTGGGAGCATGGAGCTAAGAATTCAAGGGAGTCACAGTTGGGGCAGAAGAAAACAAGAGTGATAAAATTCCCTTTGAGAAAGTTAATACATACGGTGTGTGATTAATAATGATAGAGTTTAAAAGTATATGATGACTATAGAGTTTAGATTATTAACAGTATGGCAAATGTATGCAATGTTGTAATGAAGTATTTTTTCTAGAATAAAGGAAAATCTGAATCTGAAAATTAAAAGGGCATTAAAAAAATACTAATCTAAATTATCGATACTAAGGCATATCTTGGTGAAGTTAGTGAAGTGTTAGAAGAAATAATTATCAGGTATGTAGAAACATTGCATACCCATGAGGATTTGGGGCAAGAGGCAGTACGCACTGGAATCAGGACAGGGGAAGATTCCACAGCAACACTCAGGCCTGAAGACAATACGGTAACATCTGCACAGTTCTGAAGGGAGAGTGAACCAATATTTGGTCAGCCTTAAGTACGGCAAACAGATGACAAACAAAAGAAAAAAAACATGATACATACAAAGGGTTTAATTTTTAAAAACTTAAAAAAAAGGAGTGAGGTGTGAGGAGGGTTAAAGGAACCAATAAGAAATAGTAAGTCACCTGGGGCCTAGCAACAGTGGAAAGCCGTTACTATCTCTCAACTTAAGATGGCTAAAAGAGGGAGAGTTTCAACGTACCCCAATGAGAAGGACCGTCTGATAGGCACCGTGGCCATAGAAGAATACAGACACTTTCAAAGCCATATCCCAGCACAGAGCTCTTGGAGTGGAGAGGGACAAATATCTCAACTCCTCTCTCTTTCTGCTCTCTAGTCTTCTGCTGGTACATCTCATTGGACAAATTCAACCAGAAACCACAGAGCAAGAGGCTGGGGTATTGCACTCTGTAAGGCCTGCCTCCAGGGTATGTATCAGGGTAGAGGGAGGTAGAAAATGGGTAAGGGGGGGGGGGGGCAAACAGAGAATAACCAGGATAAACAAAAACATTATACCCAGCCAAATTCTTTTTCAAGTATAAGGGTAACGAACAGTTTCAAACGTTCTGGAACTAAGGGATTATACTACCAATGAGCCTGTCTGCTATCACAAAATAACAAAAACAATAATAACTACAAGAAGATAAAATTTAGCCAAACAAGAAGTAAGTCAAAATAAGATTTTAAGAAAAGATAAGCTATGATATATGTTTCTAAGGTTGGACGTGGTGGCTCTTGCCTGTAATTCTAGCACTCTGGGAGGCTGAGGTAGGTGGATCACTTGAGTTCAGGAGTTCAAGACCAGACTGAGCAAGAGCAAGACTCTATCTCTAGAATTATTTGGGCATCATGGCAGGCACCTGTAGTCCCAACTACTTAGGAGGCTGAGGCAAGAGGATCCCCCCCCAAGAGTTTAAGGTTGCTGTGAGCTATGACACCAGGATGACAGAGTGAGACTCTATTTCAAAGAAAAAAAAAAAAGCTTCTATTGATAATTAACTTTCCAGAAATACTGGGAACTTTTCAAGCTCTCCTAAAGGTCATGTTTTTTCTTTACTTGCACAGTTTTTCCAGGAATGATTTTAACTAAGAAAACTTGCTACCTGAACTAATTTCCTATTGTTGCAAGATGTGAAAGTTCAAAAATTGTTGCTTGAGTATTTCCAATGAGAATGCATTCATTTTTTTTTTTTTTAAAGTAAATGACAAAAGTATTAAGGAAATGCTGTGATAAATAAGCACATTACCTGATAGAAACAAATGCTACTAAATTTCTGAACTTCAATATAATTGCCTTCTTTTTTATATAGAAAAATATTAGACCCTGAAATGGCTCCCTTCAAACTAACATCTGTGCTACTCTTGAACTAGAGAGTCACTGAGCAATCTGTTACCAGTGGCCTCAATCATTCAGCTCCTTGCAAACCTGAGTCTTAGGTACCTTCCATGATTAGGTAGGAAATCGTTCAATAGGAGTCTCAAGCAGACAGTTGCAGTAATTTAGTTACTTTTTGAAACTGATTTTGGCACTTGTGGATAGGTATTATCTCAGAATGCTATTAATAGATCTGAAGTCTTCTTTTCTAGATAAAATTTTCAGCATCTGAGATAGTTAATGAAGTTCCAAAGTGCATTTAAATGGATTTATTCACCAGGAAAACTTTAGTAATGCTCTCAGAATGTAATAAATCTAAGAAGTGGGTTTTAAGGAATATTTCATCCAATATTTTCTTGCTGATTTCATTGTGAAGGTCTGCAGATACCTAGCCAGCCAAATTGTTAGAACGTGCAGGATTGAGCTATTTTTTGTTTCAAACAAAAGGTTTTGAACAAACACGAAAACTATTCAACCTCACTAGGTTGAAATAGAAATAATAAAAACAAATGTAACTTTAAGCAAAAAAAACTACAATATGTTCAAATATGTTTTTGTGAAGTGAGTTAGAAATTTGAACATATTCTTGAGAATTCAATTCAGGATATTTCTAGAAATCAATTTGTGAAATGAATTAATCTAAGAACTCTGTAAAATTAGGGATTACATTCCTATCTGGGCTCCGCTTTACTTTCATAGCAGAAAGTTGAAGGTAATTGGACGTTAGTTTCAAATGTGGCACCAAGAGACTGGTGAAATAATCCAAAATGTAGATTTTCAAAGGAATATCTAAAGACTGTGCAACTCTCAAAATGTCTTATAATCAAGGGGGTATTAAAAAATTTCAGGACCTAAATAGTTGTGAGGATTTGCAAGAAGATTATTTTGAAGAGAACTAACACCATATGTAAATTCTTTTATTTATTTATTTATTTATTATTTATTTATTTATTCGTTTATTTTTTTTTTTCCAAAACAGAGCCTCAAGCTATGGCCCTGGATAGAGTGCTGTAACATCACAGCTCACAGCAACCTCAAACTCCTGGGTTTAAGCGATTCTCTTGCTTCAGCCTCCCAAGTAGCTGGGACTACAGGCACCTGTCACAACTCTCGGCTATTTTTTGGTTGTAGTTGTCATTGTTTGGCAGGCCCAGGCTGGATTTGAACCCACCAGCTCTGGTATATGTGGCTAGCACCTTAGCCGATTGAGCTACAAGCACCACCCCATATGTAAATTCTTCATTCGACCCATATAAACAACATCATACTCATGTGGAGATGAGGGGATCAGATCTTCCCTCACGTCTGGGGATCTGAAGGTAACACAGCCACTACCTGAGTTTGACATCTATGCTACAATTTGAGGTCAGTGGACTGGTATTTGACTGTTGCCAGGTAGAAGAGTGAGAGACTTGGACAGCCAAGCAAAATGCAGAGTGAAGGGAAGGTGATATTTTGGGTGCGTCGGTGTTTCCAGAATAGATTTGGACAAAACATATGTGAATGTTGATTGTGGACTACATGTGAAGCAGGGGCATGCCAAGCCTGGAGCTGGTTTGACATCTTCCCACTAGATATGCTGAAGGTCTAATGGGAAAAGTCTGCAGAATAGACAACTGGAGAATCAGAGGGCATCTTACAAGGGTATATGTGAAACTTAAATGTGGAATGTAAATGTCTTAACACAATAACTGGGAAATTGCCAGGAAGGCTATGTTAATCAGTGTGATGATTAACCGGTCTGTGAAACTAGTGTATGATGCCCCATGATCATATCAATGTACACAGCTATGATTTAATAAAAAAAAAAAAAAATCCAAAGAAATAGAATAGATCAAGATCAACTGAGCTGTAGCTGGGACATCCTAGCAGCAGAGATTTAAAGCCTCATGAAAAGCACACATGAGGTAAAGCTCATTTTAGCTGACATTTCCACAAAGCCAAAAGTCATATTTGAATAATACCAGTCAAATCAGAACTTTATGTCCCCGTTCACTCCTCTTCCTTTTCTTTATCTCAAATGGTCTTTAAGTATTACTAGCGAGTCGAGAAAGGAGGAGTAATGAAAGAAAGGACTAAGCACTCTAGTGCTTAAAATCAGATATGGATTCCTACAGACTACACTTGGCGGCCAGGAAGAAAGAAGTTTACATTGCAATAAAGATGGATTTGTTATTAACATATCATAATTTCTGAATCAAAGCTGTAATTTGTGAGGACCATCTATTACCGAAGAGAGACTAGAAAATCAGGGCTTCAGGAGTTTTTAGTCCAGTGAAAGGGGAAAATATTTTCTTTTTTGAAAATATTTTCCCTAGAGAAAAAAATTTAAATGAGCAGTGGGAAAATAAAATTTTATGCATTTCTGAACTTCTTTTAAAGTATAATAAACATGATAGCACTAAAATAATAAAACACAGTTTATTAAATGTTCACAAAGCTATCACTCCTTGTTAACTAACGCCCAAATCAAGATACATTACTAGCATCTCCAAAGTCCCCTTCAAGCCACCTTGGAACAACTTCTCCAATGTAACTATTACCCTAACTTCTAACATCATAGATTAGTTTTTCCTATTTCTGAACTTTATATATAAATGGAATGATACAGGTTTGTATACTTTCGTGTCCAGCTCATTCAGTTAGTATTATTTCTTAGAGAATCTTCATATTGTTGCACATATAATGGCTGTAATTCTCTTCATTTCTATATAGTATTCTTCACAGCAAGAGGTGGTAAACTGTGGCCCCAAATCTGCCTCACCACCTGTGTTTGTATGGTTTACAAAATAAAATGGTTTTAAGACTAAAGAAAGCCAAAAGAAGAATACTATTCAGGACACGTGAAAATAACGTGAAAGTCAAATTTCACTGTCCATAAATAAAGTTTTTATTAGGACATACCCACGCGCACTCATTTCTGTATTGTCTCTCGCTTGTTTTATGCTATAATGGTAACAGTGAGAGCTTGTGACAGAGATTGTATTTCCTAAAATATTTTACTTTCTACCCCTTTGTAGACAAGTCTTGCCAGCTCCTGCTGCATGTGAATGCCTCACAATTGATTTACATATTTGACCACATAGAAGCATTTGGATAGTTTCCATCTGGGGAACATTACAAATCATACTGCTATGAACATTTCGTGCATTTACTTTGTGAATATGTGTGCATTTCTACCACAGACACCATACTTAGGAGTGGAATTGTTGCACTTTAGGAAGAAACATTGTCAAACCATATTCCAAAAGAATTGTACAAATGTATGCTCCATATAGCAACGTTTGCGAAGTCTGGTTGTTCCACACCGTTTGCACCTCTTGCTATTCTGTGTTATTAATTTTAGGTATTTCAGTAGTTTTTAGTTGTACATTTAATTTTTATTTTCCTCAAGGAATCTTCCAACTACTTGATTTTTTTTCCTATGCTAGTATCAGCAGCATCATCTTAAAATTTGGTATTTCCTGCTTATTACTTGTTTACAGAAATACAATATATTTTTCTATTGTTTTTTTTCATCTAGCAAACTTGCTAAACTTGTTTATTAATTTTTTTTTTTCTGTAGAGACAGAGTCTCACTCACTTTAACCCTCGGTGGAGTGCCATGGCGTCGCAGGACTCACAGCAACCTCCAGCTCTGGGACTACAGGCACCCACCACAATGCCCAGCTATTTTTTGATTGCAGTTCGGCCAGGGCTGGGTTTGAACCCGCCACCCTCAGTATATGAGGCCGGCACCCTACTCACTGAGCCACAGGCGCCACCCTTGTTTATTAATTCTAATAGTTTATTCTAATAGTTTAGAACTTCTGTTGGATTTTTCTGCCAATGGCTACCACTATCTTCTGCAAATAATGACAGCTTTACTTATTCTTTACAGTCCTCATGCATTTTCTTTCTTTTTTTTTTTTTGAGACAGAGTTTCAAGCTGTTGCTTTGGGTGGTGAGAGTGCTGTGGCATCATAGCTCACAGCAACCTTAAACTCTTGGGCTGAAGCAATCCTCTTGCCTCAGTTTTTCTAGTTTTAATAGAGGCATGGTCTCACTTTTTGCTCAGGCTGGTCTTGAACTGGTGAGCTCAAGCAATCCATCCACCTCAGCCTCCCAGAGTGCTAGGATTACTCTTCTTTATTTTTTTCTTCCTTTCTTCTTTTTGTTTGTTTGGGTCTTATTGCATATGTTAAGATATTCAGTACAATGAATGGTAAGTAGAATTGATGGTTGCTGATAAGATCTTGCCTCATTTACAATCCTAAGGAAAAAAACAACCTTTTTAGTATTTTACCAGTAAATATAATTTTCCCTTTAAGTTTTCACAAGTACTTTTTCTCAAATTGAGGAAGTTTTTTCTATTTGTAGTTAACTAAAAGGTTTGTGTGGGATTTTTTAATTATGAGACAGGATCAAATTTCATCAAGTATTTTTATGTATGTATGGGCAGCACCTGTGGCTTGAAGGAGTAGGGCACGGGCCCCATATACTAGAGGTGGTGGGTTCAAACCCAGCCCCGGCCAAAAGCTGGGAAAAAAAAAAAAAGAATATATATATATATATATATATATATTATATGTTACATATATAATATATATGTAACAATGTAGTCATCTTTTCCTACTTTTCTTCTTTAATGTGATGAAGTACATTGATTGAATTCTGAATGATAAACCATCCTTACCTTCCTATAATACACCTCACTTGTTTATAACCTTATCTCTTTCATATATTGCTGAATGAATTGGCTAATTACTAAGAACTATGAAGGGTCTGAGATTTTACCTTGGCACACCTCTTGGGGACGGGACACAATTATAAGAGGGACTTAACCTAGCAAATGAATCAGTGTAACCTAATTCTTCGTATCCTCAATGATTCCCAAACAATAAAAATAAATAAATGAATAAATAAATAAATAAACAAATAAACTGAGGCTAGACTTAAATAATTGGTGAAGTTTCCTGGAGGGGTACATGGCCTGCCAGTTTCATGGATGAAAGTAAAGGACAGAAAGCATCTGGGCCAGAGTAATGAAAAGGTTTTTTTACAACAACAGCAACAGCCAGAGTATCAGCATTCACATGATGCCCTGAGCTCCAATTCCCCCAAGGAAATTTGAACTGAGCAGATAGTACCTGCATATGAAATGGATTGCATTTTAAACTTGAGAACCCCAATATTTTATAATTAGCAGAAGGAGTATTGTGGTTTGTTCTGGAGAGAAATATACTCTGTTTTCTGAGGCTACTTGCTATGCAAACGTCCTTAAAAAGAGTTCAAATAAAAAGCCAGTAAATACATCATGCATAAGATGTATGCCACTCTGATGGAGCTGACTGATAGAGGCTAGGACCACATCTGCTCAGTTCGTCTCACCAGTTAATTAAGGCTACTAACAATAGAAATTCAAGCAGCAGGATGAGGGCAACTTAAAGTCTTCACCTCAAGCGTATTTTCCAGGTTGCCAATCCAACCGGGTGAACCAATCTCATAAACCTTCAGACTCCACCTTACAAAGTCGGGTGATTTTCTTCTCAAGTACCGAATTTAACCTTTCCCTTGACCAGAGGCATTAATCCAGAAACAACAGCACACTATCAGACAGACTCTACCTTGGTTTAAACAGAAGATGCTCAGTGAAATTCTATGATCCATCAAAACCCTGATTGACTAGGAGGTGAGCTCACCTTAATGCCTGTAAGGACTGAGACAGTGTCATTAATTACATCAGGTAAAGTCAGGAACGAATTTTAAACTACATATTTGAATTGCATGAGTCCATCATAGGGATAACTGCCCACAGGGTAGCATATAAATAAGGAACCATGTACTCCTCCAGAAAACTTCGCCAATTATTTAAGTCTAGCCTCAGTTTATTTATTTTACTTATTTTTTTAATGTTTGGGAATCATTGAGGATACAAAGAATTAGGTTACACTGATTGCATTTGCTGGGTAAACTCCCTTTAACAATTGTGTCCTGTCCCCAAGAGGTGTGCCATACACTGTGACACCCAACCCTCTCTCTTTTCCCCTCCCCTTCTCCCTCATTCCCTAACCACTCTGCCCTTGTACTAGGTATCTACTGCCTTCATATTAGCATTGAGTACCTTGGATTCTTGATTCTTCATTCTTGTAATGCTTTACTAAGAAGAATGTTCCAACTCAATCCAGGTTAATACAAAAAATGTAAAGTCTCCATCTTTTTCAATGGTTGCATAGATGCCATGGGGTACATATACCACAGCTTGTTAATCCATTCCTGTGTTGGTGGGTATTTAGGTTGTTTCCACATTTTGGCAATTGTAAATTAAGCTGCAATAAACAGTCTAGTGCAAATGTCTTCGTGATAAAAGGATTTTTTTTTTCTTCTGGGTAGATGCCTAGTAATGGAATTGTAGGATCAAATGGGAGGTCTAATTTGAATTCTTTGAGGATTCTCCTTATTTCCTTTCAAAAAGATTGTATTAGTTTTCAGTCCCACCAGTAGTGTGAAAGTGTTCCCTTCTCTCCACATCCATACCAGCATCTGTGGCTTTGAGACTTTGTGATGTGGGCTATTCTCACTGCAGCTAGATTTGTATTTCTCTGATACAACAAATTTGTATTTCTCTGATACAACAAATTTGTATTTCTCTTTGATTTGTATTTCTTTGACAATCAGGGATGATGAGCATTTTTTCATGTTTCTTAGCCATTCATCTGTCTTCACCAGAGAAGTTTCTTTTCATATCTCTTGCTCAGTGGTAGACAAGATTGTTTATTCTTTTTTTGTTGATTAATTTGAGTTCTTTGTTATCCAGTTATCAATACTTTGTCATATTAATACACTGCAAATATCTTCTCCCATTCTGAAGATTGTCTCTTTGCTTTACTCTTTGTTGTGTCCTTAGCTGTGCAGAAGTTTTCAGCTTAGTTAAGTCCCATTTGTAAATTTTCATCTGCTGTTATGATGGCCTCTGAAGTCTGTCATAAAATCTTTCCCTAGTCCAACATCATCAAGAGTTTTTCCCACAGTTTCTTCCTAGATTTTTATTGTGTTTTTTTTTAATCCACCTTCAGTCAATTTTTGGACTGAAGGTGTGGGTCAAGTTGGACCTAAGTATTTTGTGAATATGAGCTTCCTATATGGTCTCCCATCCAGCTAGTAACTTTTAGGATTCCCACTTCAGTTTGAATAAGTTAGCCTAATCTTTGACTTGGGAGGACTACCAGGATAGTTGATCTGTCCTAACCTTTTCAGCATACCAGCCAGGTGGATTTGTCTCTCCCAAAAGATTACTGAGCAAAAATGGTCATGAGAATGTGGACGGAGAAGACATCCGATTGTGTTGACACGTGTGGTGCACAGATGATACAGGAATTGAACTATGTCCTTCAGTTTTTCATCGACTTCTCAATAAAGTAAAAATTATTTTTTATCAGTTTTAATAGGTTTTATTTTTCAAGAAATGTGTTCGTTTCATCCAAATTGCCAAATTTATTTTTGCAGATGTATTTGTATCATCTTGCTTTTATTTGATATCTGTACTAGCTGGATTTTTGTTCCTTTTTTATTCTTAATATTGTTAATTTTTGCTTTCTTTTTCTTAGTGTTATTAAAACTTTATCAAGAACCAATTGTTAGCTTTGATAATGTATTATGGCATATTTACTTTCTATTATATTAATTTTTGCTATTAATTATTTCTTTAAACTTTTCTTAGGTTTGATTCTCCATTTTTCTTCCAGTGGCATGTGAAGGAAGCTAGAAAATTAGTACTCAGTCATTCCTGTTATCTAGAACATTCATTTCAGATTTTAAAATTATATTTAAGCATCACTTTAGCTTTCTGCCACACACTTTGATTCTGTTTGTTCAGTATAATATAGTTCAAAATATTTTCTAATACTAGTTATAACTCCTTGACCCATGGGATATTATAATAGTATGTTGTTTAGTTTGCATCCAATTGAAGATTTCAAGTTATCTCCTTGTGATTTTTAACATAATCCTGCCTTGCTCAGAATGATTTCAGTTCTTCACAATGTTAAGGCCTTCTTTTGGCCCTTTGAGCATATGTTCAACTTTGGTGATCAAGAGGCTACCACCGAAACAACTGGCTTCAAAGTGTACTATTGTGACTACAAAATAGTCACCAAGAAGTTACCACTGCCACAAAGGCTTTTGCACAGTTTTTTTTTTTTTTTTTTTTTTTTTTTTATTAATGCTTTGGATAAATGACTAACTTTTTTTTCTTTTTTTTTTTTTTTTTTTTGGGCCGGGGCTGGGTTTAAACCCACCACCTTTGGCATATGGGGCTGGCTCCCTACTCCTTTGAGCCACAGACACCACCCTTTGCCACAAAGGTTTTTTTGACAACATCGTCAATGATTTGGCACTGGCGTGCTATTGAAAACAATACTCACTCCCCCCTCCCCATGACCTCTTGGGCCAGCTCCAAAAGCAGGGCAATAAGAAGAGGGCATTTACATCATGTCCCTCTTCCAATATTCCACGCAAAAACATTTAATTGGCAAGTATATTTTATTCCCAGAACCCTAGATGAAAAAAGCAATCTTGGAAATACTGTACAGTTATTACTAGCCTCCATAGTACAGGAAATCTCACAAGATGGTTGAGGTAGATAGCATGTACCAGTTTACCATATTCTCTACCCCAAACAACCTATAATGTAATTTTTTCTCTTATTAGTGAAATTCATATTCTGATAAAAGGGTAAATGGATGCTGATACAATTAAAAAATAAAAGGTTTAATCATATCTATTCTGCCTCCTGAGAAAATATTTTTTAAAAATCTTTCCATAGGGCAGCGCATGTGGCTCAGTGAGTAGGGCACTGGCCCTACATACTGAGGGGGGCGGGTTCAAACCTGGCCCCGGCCAAACTGCAACAAAAAATAGCCAGGCGTTTTGGTGGGTACCTACAGTCCCAGCTACTTGAGAGGCTGAGGCAAGAGAATCGCCTAAGCTGGAGAGTTGGAGGTTGCTGTGAGCTGAGACGCCACAGCACTCTACCAAGGGGAATAAAGTGAGACTCTGTATCTACAAAAAAAAAAAAAAAAAAAAAAAAAGCTTGGTATTTTTGGAGGCAAAGTTTTTACCCGCAACAATGGGGGGTGTGGCAAAATGTTTGCTTGGGTCCAACAATTTTTTGTTGGTTTCAGTTATTTTTCCACAC